>JACAZH010000080.1:0-143270 GCA_014462675.1 Mycena sanguinolenta | reverse complement strand
CTAACCCCGTCCAACCCACTAACCCACTAACTAACCCAGTAACTAACCCGCTAACTAACGCGCTAACTAACGCGCTAACTAACCAGTAACCAACCCTTTAGAACCGACTGGTAACAGCGTAACGTTGCCTAACGTCTTGCAACGTGGTCTAACGGATCCAATGGGGCCTAGCGTCTTGTAACGTCACTAACCGTCTAACGTAACGAAAGCTTTTTCCTCAACCGAAACGTCTACGAGGCGCCATCTAACCCACTAACGGTCTAACCAATACTAACTGACGGTCTAACGGATACTACTAACTATCTAACGGATACTACTAACCCTCCAACTGATACTACTAACCGATACCAACCAGTTAGACGTTAGGTGACGTAACGAAATGTCTCCAAGCGCTTCCGAGGCCTTGTAGCTTATTCAGGGACACTTTGAACGTGGCCCAATGGCTCTGACTGTGACGAAACGCTTGTAGCCTTTCGTCCGAACCCATTCGATACGGCCTTTGTCCTACAAGCGCTTCGGAGGCCTTGTAGCTTTTCGGTAACGTCTCCTAACGTTCCAACGGGCCTAACGTCTGGTAACCAACTGACCCCCAAACGTAAGCCCGCTTCTTCCGACGCACTGGCGTCTAACCCACCGTCAGCAACCCACCAAAGGCGTCTAACCAGTCGTTCGTAACATTGCCTGGGTTAGATCTCGTAGTGTTGCCCAACGTCTCGTCTAACGGGCCTAACGTCTGGTAACCGTGGCTAACAGTCTAACTAGCTAACCGGTTTAACTGACTAACGGTTTTTAACGGTTTTAACAGTGTTTAACGGTTTAACTCACTAACGGTTTCTAACGGTTTAACCGACTAATGGTCTACGGGGTTAGCTCACCGTTAGCGAGTTAAACCGTTAGAAACTGACCAATAACGACGTTAGCAACAACGTTAGCTAACCGCGAACGAAACGTACCCTTGTAGCTTTTTTCGTCCCTCTGAGAAAAGGGGACCGAAACGTCTACAAGCGCTTGCGAGGCCTTGTAGCTTTTCAGGCACGGTTCGAACGTGGCCCAACGTCTCCAACCGGGACGAAACGCTTGCAGCTTTTTCGGCCTGACCCGTTCGACATGGCCTTTGTTCTATGTTTCTAATCCTGGAATATGACTGAATATTCCACCTTTTTTAGGCCAAAATCGGCGGAATCTTCAGTATTTTCATGTTTTTTTGGGCCAAATTGGCGGAATCTTCAGTTTTTTTTGAAAATTTGGGCCAAATCAGTAGAATCTTCAGTATGGACAGAATCTTCGGTATTTGTTATTTTGAAAGAAATCGGAGACACCTTTAGTATGCACGGTATATTCAGTATTTTTGAATTTGAGCCTGAATTTAAAAGAACAACTCACCTCTTTAACGTTCTCACTATTGTTAAAGAACTAATATTGTTCAACGTAACTCACTTTAACAGCCTCCCTACCTTTAAAGAACCAATGTTATTTAACTCTTTAACACTCATCACACCCTTAAAGAACTTTTTTTTTTGCAATTGGAACAAATTCAGATAAGTGGACAGACTCATGCGAGGCTGACGGTTTGAACTTGTATCTGCAGTGCGCACTACTGCAAATACAAGTTCAAACCATCAGCCTCGCATGAGTCTGCCCACCGTACATGCAATAAAATATAATACATGACGGAACCAGCAACGCAAACGAACCAACAGCCCAAACGAAAGAGATGCGGTGTTTTTTGAGAACGGCCGCCGTTCATTTTGGGGCACTAGTGCCCACTCGATGTTTTCGAGAACGTCTCCGTTCCGGCGTGAGCTGAACGTCAAAGCTCCGAGGAGCTGAATCCCGGCTACTTGCTGACCCCCGAGAGCAACGACACGTTGGCTAACATCCAAGCGTGTTAAAAAAAAAGCGCATAAAAAAGGCCTGAAACAATTACAATAATCAGCATGGCGAACAGGGAGGGGAGTACCATCCTGTGTGTGAGGTGGAGGGAGGACATGACCTGCAGATCATGCCCTCCTTCCATCTCACACACAGGCGACCAGCTGCGTCGAACGCGACAGTCAGGTCGTGGGGCCATGGATTCCGGCGTCGAAAGGCCGGGTGGCACACGGAGCGTGGCGCTGTGTCGGAAACGGTGGTGGCGGGCGTGAGTCGAGCGGCGCAGACGGCAGCATGGGAATGCCCAGTGCGGTAGGGAACTACACAGCTGTAAGTAAGATACAGAATAAACAAATAGAAAAGAGAACGCACCAGTAGCACGTTCCAAAAAGACAGCCGGCGACGTCGAGCACAGCGATGTCGAGAAAAGCAACGGCGCTGTTGAGTGCAACGGGCGTCGAGAAAAGAAACGGGGGCGTCGAGGGTCGCAACGGCAGCTCCGGGAGCGACGACGGCGAGAGACGAAGGCGCGGCGCCGACGTCGGGTTGTACCCTTGCCGCCGCTTCCACCCTCGGCCATGGTGGGTCTGAGGTGAAAGACGACGGCAAGGCGCGAACGCGGAGTGGCGCGGCGGTGTCGAGAAGCGCAGTGGCACGCGCGAACGGGGGTGACGGCGTCGAAAGCAGCGACGGCAGGCACGAGTCGGGTGGCGCAGACCCAGGGTAGCACGGCGGCGTCGAAAACGGCGGTGGAATCCGCGGGCGCTGCGGGAGATTCGCGAGTCGGCGTCGGAAACGGCGGGGGAGTCGCCGAAACAGCGGCAGCGGGCGGGCGTCGGGTGGCGCGGACGCAGAGTAGAGTGGCAACGTCAAAAACCTGGTGGCACGCAGGTGGGGTAGCGAGGGGCGCGGCGTCGTCGAAAGGGACGGCGACAACGCGAGGGAGGCGCGACGTCGTCGAAAAAGCCGGTGGCACGCAGGTGGGGTAGCGGGAGGGCGCGGCGTCGTCGAAAAGGACGGCGACAACACGAGGGAGGCGCGACGTCGTCGAAAAGGCCGGTGGCACGCAGGTGAGGTAGCGGAGGGGCGCGGCGTCGGAAACAGCAGCGGCGGGCGTGTGTTGGGCGACACGGATCCGGGACGGCGGGGCGGCGTCAAAGAACGCGGTGAAACGCGCGAACGAGACGGCGCGCGACTAGGGTGGCACAGACGGAAGATAGCGCGGCGGTGTCGAAAAGCGCGGTGGCACCGGGTTAGACGACGGCGAGGGCCGAGGCGCGGCGCGGACGCGTCAGGCGGCGGCACGACTCGAGTGGCAGGGGCGCGGGGTGGTGCTGCGTCGAAAGGCCGGTGGCATGCGCGTCGGGGCGCGGCGACGTCGAAAACGGCGGGGGGACGCGCAAGCAGGGCAGCGGCAGGGCGGGGTGGCACGGAGTCGGAAACAGCGGCGACGGGCGTGCGTGCGTCGAGGGGCGCAGACGTGGGAGGGCGCGGCGACGTCGAAAACGGCGGTGGCACGCGTGGTGGCGCGGACGGCGAGGGACGAAGATGCGGCGGGGACGCATTGAGTGGCAGCGGCGAGGTCGAGAAGCGAGACGGCGGGGCGTACGGAACTGCGCTGCTGCATGTAAGATACAAAATAAATAAATAGAAAAGGGGACGCACCGGAAATTCGTTCAGTGAATACAGCGAGTCAATAGACGGCGACCTCGAGCATAGCCCGGTGGCACCGGGAGCGACGACGGCGAGCAAGAACGGCGGGGACGCGTCAGGGAGGAGTGTGAACGGGGCGTGTAACACCCCGTTGACGCGTCGAGTGGGCGGCGACGTCGAGAAGGGAGACGGCGGGGCGTACATGGTGGTTTGGAAGAAAGAGGGAAAGAAGCGTGGTGCGTGAGAGAAATAAATAACACGTGTCGGATCTCGGACCGCAGAGCCGCGGTTACGTGGCTCGCCTAATGCGGACATCTTTCGCTTCTCACACCCACCTCCTCGACACCGGACGCCTCCCTGCGCGCCGTCGCCATCGTCATCGCCGTCGCCTTCGTCGCTGTCGTCGCCTTCGCCTTCGCCGTCGCCGTCGCCGTCGCCGTCGCCATTGCCTTCGCCGTTGCCTTTACCACCGCCGCCGTCGCTGTACCTGTTCCAACGCCCGTCGCTGCTTTTTCCGCGGCTTTCCTTGTTACTTGCTGCTGGTCATCAAGATCACCCAGCTCTTTAATATCCTTGTCTCCCTTAAAGAGCTTTGGTGCTCATATCCAAGGGCTTTTCTCTTTGATGCTGGTGTAAGTTCTTTTTGACTTTCTTACGGTGCGCTCCGGAACGGGCGCCGTGTGGACGATAGAAACCGACGGGTCCCCCGCACCCTACCCACGCGCCCCAACTCGCGCGTCCGTCGTCGTCGTCGTCGCCACCGCCGCCAACTTTGGTAAGCAGTACCCAATTTCTCATTGTTTTTAAATTCTAATATTTTCGCTTTGAATCAGGCGTGGCATAGCCCGATTCAAAGCCCCGAATACCCGCACGTACTCCCCGTGTCCCCGACGCCCGTGTACGTCGTGGCTACCGTCGCCGCTGCTGATTACGGTGAGTAATATACATATTGTCAATTCTTTTCTCTCCCGGCGGTCAAATCTCGTCCAATCCAGGCGAGGTGTGGCTCAAATGAACGCGTCGAGTCCCTCGCAGCTCACCACGCGCCCCTACTACCGCGTCCGTCGTCACCGCCGATGCCGACTTTGGTGCGTCATCCAATATTTTCAGATTTTTCCCTTCTGAAGTGGATTTCTCAGCCGTTTCCTCGCCAATTCAGACACGGCGGGCCTGAGATCGAAGGGATGTCTCCCCCGCGTCGCCCTCCACTTTTTCGACGCCCGCGTTCGCTACCCACGTCGCCGCCGACGCCGACTTTGGTGCGTCATCCTCAATTTTCGGATTTTTCCCTTCTGACGCGGGATTGCTCAGCCGTGTCCTCGCCGCTTCAGACGGGGTGGGCCTCAAATCCACGAGACGTGTCTCCCGCAGTACCCTCTGCCTCATCGATGCCCCGTGCTCTCCGTCCCCGCCGCCGTCGCCGCCGACTTTGGTACGTCCCCCATTATTTCTAGATTTTCACCTTTTGAAGGTCATTTCTCAGTCGTTTCCTTGCCGATTGACCTAGGGTTGGCCTCAAATCGAAGGGAAGTCTCCCCCACGTCGGCCTCCGCTTCGTCGACGCCCGCGCTCAATGTCCCCGCCGCCGTCGCCGCCGACTTTGGTACGTCCCTCGATATTTCTAGAATTTCACCTTCTGAAGCTAATTACTCAGCCATTTTCTCGTCGATTCACCTGGGGTGCTTCTTAAAACCACGGGACGTGTCTCCTGCAGCATCCACTACCTCGACGACGCCCGCGCTCGTCGTCCCCGCCACCGTCGCCGTCGACTTAGGTCTGATATTCTGATATTCTCTGATTTTCTGTTTCTGAAGCTTGTTTCTCAGCCGTTTCCTCGCTGATTCACCTGGGGTGCTTCTCAAATCCACGGGGCGTGTCTCCCGCAGCACCCACTACCTCGTCGACGCCCCTCGCTCGCCGTCGCAGCCGCCGTCGCCGTCGACTTAGGTGTGTTATTACAATATTCAATGGTTTTTTATTTCTGAAGCCAATTTCTCAGCTATTTCGTCGCCGATTCAGCCGTGGTGGGCCTCAAATTAACGGGACGTCTCCCCACGTCGCCCTCCGGTTCGTCTATGCCCGCGTTTGCTGACTACGCCGCCGTCGCTGGCGACTTAGGTGTGTTATTGTGATATTTTGATATTTTCTGATTTTTCTTTTCTGAAGCAGATTCCTCGGCCGTTTTCTCGCCTATTCAGCCACGGTGGGCCTCAAATGGAAGGGACGTGTACCCTGCATCGGCCTCCGCTTCGTCGACGCCCACGCTCGTCATCCCGCCGCCGCCCCTGCCGACTTTGGTGCGTTTGCTGAAAATATTCTCCGTCGCCGCCGACTTGGGTGTGTAATGCCTGAAAATTCGAATTTTTTTTTTTCCTTCTAACTCACCCATCTAGCTCAGCCTGTCGAATCGGGCACACCGCTTCCTCTGCGCCCCGAGCTCACACACCGTGCTCCGAGTTCATGGCCGTCGGCGACATGTGGCACGTAATGCACGCTGCCTGTTTGGTTGGTACTTTGCGGGCATAGGTGCATGCAACCTATGTAGTGTGATGCAGGCAGCACAGTTGGTGAGTTCCCGTATAAAGTATAAATCTGTATTAGAGTTGTGAAACTATGTTTATTTAATACAAATGTTATTGAAGAGTAAGATATTAGGAACAAATGAGAAAGGAATGACTTATCCAAGGCCAAAACTCTTTAATGGTGATAAAAGCGTTAAAGAGATAAGTTCTTTAACAGTGGCAAAACCGTTAAAGAGATTGATTCACTATTGATAGCTATTTCTGTGGTAGTCAGAGGTTATTTTGTGACTAGCTTTAGCTGAAAAACTTATGAATTGGGATTCTGTCTTTGTTGGTGACTACTAAATAACGAGTTCTTTAACGGCTTCAACACTGGTAAAGAACTTTCAACAATATGGAGGTTCTTTTTTGTAGATGTTGTAGACTGTCTCTAGACTGGAGCAACTGGTGATAAGACAGTGAATCTTGTCCTATACTTCTGGCTCTGGCAGAAGAACTCTGACTCCAGTGGCAATACAGAGCTTCCCTATACTTCTGGCTCTGGCAGAAGAACTCTGACTCCAGTGGCAATACAGAACTTCCCATCAGTGGCAGTGCTGCCGATATTTTTGATGGCAGGCCGGGATTTTCCGAGTTGAAAATATAAGGTCTATGTTTCTAATCCGGGCGCCGAACCACTGGCGCCATCGATTTTTGGCCTGAAAAGGCGGCGCCGATGGTTTTTTGGTCTTTTTTTGGGCTAAAAAGACGGCGCCGATGGTATTTTGCGTTTTTTTTTTGAAATTTTGGCGAAATCACTGGCGCCGATGGTATGGACCGCGCCGATGGTATTTCTATGTTTCTAATCCCAGGAATTGACTAAAGGCGCCACTTCTTTTGGGCCCAAATCAGTGGCGCCTTCAGTTATTTCATGATTTTTTGGCCCAAATTGGTGGCGCCTTCAGTTAATTGCATTTTTTTTTTGAAAATTTGGGCCAAATCGCTGGCGCCTTCAGTATGGCCGGCGCCTTCAGTAATTCACGCTTTGAGCTGAATCGGTGGCGCCTTCAGTATGGGCGGCGCCTTCAGTAATTTCCAACTTGGGCCTGAATTAAAAAAATCAGTTATATTCTTTAACGATCTTGCTGTTGTTAAAGAACTCAGTAAGTATATAGATACATACATTCACATCTTTAAGGATCTAACCTCTGTTAAAGAACCTTATTTCTTTAACGATTTTACCAGTCTTAAAGAATAATAAAAATTTTGAATACAAATTGAGTTGAGTAGACAGACTCATGCAAGGCTGACGGTTTGAACTCGTATCTGCAGTGCGCGCTACTAGGGGGGTTGTTTCTTCACAAAACACACGCTAAAGGCGCGAAACAGGACAACGGGGGATGTTGATAGCAACGTCCCGAACCCGTTTCGCTTTATAGCTCTTCAGGTCCTGCCGCTTACTCATAACTTACACGCTCGTGAGAACCGGGTAGCTAAGCTCCGGAGGCGGTTCTCACACTTATACTTAATACGCTCACACTGATAGGCCAGTTCCACGCGAAGTGGAAGCACGTTCGGCGGGTCGCAAAGACCGAGCCAATGGCTGAAGCCACGCATTGAACGCCGCGGCCAGAAGCCCGGCGATAGACAAACGCCGAGGGTTACTAACGGGTCTACACCACGCTTTCATTCCCCCGACGGCCCACGCTAGGACATCGAAGCCCCGACATTCACGCGGCGACTGCGCAGAAGCACCGATCTGGGGACGGGCGCCGAATTCTTCCGAAGAAGCGCAGATGGCTATCAATACCTTACTGACGTCATACCGGGATAACGGTAACTTGACGTCATGACAACTATGTTTCTAACCACAAGCGCCACCTCTTTTGGGTCCAAATCGGTGGCGCCTGCAGTTATTTTGTGATTTTTCAGGCCAAATCGGTGGCGCCTGCAGTTATTTGGATTTTTTTTTTTGAAAATTTGGGCTGAATCGGTGGCGCCTGCGGTATTTCACCAATTGGGCGAAATCGATAGCGCCTGCAGTATGGATGGCGCCTGTGGTAATTTTCAGGGTTATTGCAGGGCGCTGGTGGGGGGTCTGGGGGTCGCCAACCCTAGGGTCTGGCCCTAACCCTAGATTAGGGTTTGCCGGCTTCACACTGTGAGGGTCAACATATTGGGGGAAGAGTTCAGGGTGTACTGCTTCTGAAGCAGTCAATACCGTGGTTCTGTCTTATATCTTATGTTGGATATAGGACTGGAAGTCAGTGCTGGGTACAGATCTGTCGCAACCGTTGCGACAGGGTGAACAGAGAATGTGGTGAACATATTGGAAGTCAAGTTAAGTGTGTACTGCTGCTGAAACTATAGTTCTGCCTTATATCTTACGTTGGAGATAAGACTGGATATATGTAGTAGACATACTAGAAGCAAGGCTGGGTGTAGACCTGTCGCAACGGTTGCGACAGGGCCAACAAGGGATGTGGTGGACATATTGGAAGTCAAGTTAAGTGTGTACTGCTGCTGAAACTATGGTTCTGCCTTATATCTTATGGTGGATATAAGACTCGGTATATGTAGTAGACATATTGGAAGCAAGGCTGGGTGCAGACCTGTCGCAATGGTTGCGACAGGGTGAACAAAGGATGTGTTAGCCATATTGGAAGTCAAGTTAGGTGTGTACTGCTCCTAAAACTATGGTTCTGCCTTGTATCTGATGTTAGATATAAGACTGGATATATGTAATAAATATATTGGAAGCAAGGCTGGGTGCAGACCTGTCGCAATGGTTGCGACAGGATGAACAAGGGATGTGTGAGACATATTGGCACTCAAGTTAGGTGTGTACTGTTTCTGAAACTGTGGTTCTATCTAATATCTTACTTTGGATATAAGACTGGATATATGTAGCAGACATATTGGAAGCAAGGCTGGGTGCAGACCTGTCGCAATGGTTGCGACAGGGTGAACAAGGGATGTGTTAGACATATTGGCACTCAAGTCAAGTATGTACTGTTTCTGAAACTGTGGTTCTATCTAATATCTTGCTTTGGATATAAGACTGGATATATGTAGCAGACATATTGGAAGCAAGGCTGGGTGCAGACCTGTCACAACCGTTGCGACAGGGTGAACAAAGGATGTGTTAGACATATTGGAGGTCAAGTCAAGTGTGTACTGTTTCTGAAACTGTGGTTCTATCTAATATCTTGCTTGGGATATAAGACTGGATATATGTAGTAGACATATTGAAAGCAAGGCTGGGTGCAGACCTGTCGCAACCGTTGCGACAGGGTGAACAAAGGATGTGTTAGACATATTGGAGGTCAAGTCAAGTGTGTACTGTTTCTGAAACTGTGGTTCTATCTAATATCTTGCTTTGGATATAAGACTGGATATATGTAGTAGACATATTGGAAGCAAGGCTGGGTGCAGACCTGTCGCAACGGTTGCGACAGGGTGAACAGGGAATGTGGTGGACATATTGGAAGTCAAGTTAAGTGTGTACTGCTGCTGAAACTATGGTTCTGCCTTATATCTTATGTTGGATATAAAACTGGATATATGTAGTATACATATTAGAAGCAAGGCTGGGTGCAGACCTGTCGCAACGGTTGCGACAGGGTGAACAGGGAATGTGGTGGACATATTGGAAGTCAAGTTAAGTGTGTACTGCTGCTGGAACTATAGTTCTGCCTTATATCTTACGTTGGATATAAAACTGGATATATGTAGTATACATATTAGAAGCAAGGCTGGGTGCAGACCTGTCGCAATGGTTGCGACAGGGCGAACAAGGGATGTGTTAGAGATATTGGAAGTCAAGTTAGGTGTGTACTGCTCCTGAAACTGTGGTTCTATGTTATATCTTGCTTTGGATATAGGACTGGATATATGTAGTAGACATATTAGAAGCAAAGCTAGGTGCAGACCTGTCGCAACAGTTGCGACAGGGTGAACAAGGGATGTGTTAAACATATTGGCACTCAAGTTAAGTGTGTACTGTTTCTGAAACTGTGGTTCTATCTAATATCTTGCTTTGGATATAAGACTGGATATATGTAGTAGACATACTGGAAGCAAGGCTAGGTGCAGACCTGTCGCAACGGTTGCGACAGGGTGAACAGGGAATGTGGTGGACATATTGGAAGTCAAGTTAAGTGTGTACACTGCTGCTGAAACGATAGTTCTGCCTCATATCTTACGTTGGATATAAAACTGGATGTATGTAGTAGACATATTGGAAGCAAGGCTGGGTGCAGACCTGTCGCAATGGTTGCGACAGGGTGAACAGGAAATGTGGTGGACACATTGGCAGTCAAGTTAAGTGTGTACTGCTCCCGAAACTGTGGTTCTATGTTATATCTTGCTTTGGATATAGAACTGGATATATGTAGTAAACATATTAGAGGCAAAGCTAGGTGCAGACCTGTCGCAACGGTTGCGACAGGGTGAACAAGGGATGTGTTAGACATATTGGAAGTCAAGTTAGGTGTGTACTGCTCCTGAAACTATGGTTCTGCCTTATATCTTACGTTGGATATAAGACTGGATATATATAGTAGACATATTGGAAGCAAGGCTGGGTGCAGACCTGTCGCAACCGTTGCGACAGGGTGAACAAGGGATGTGGTAGACATATTGGAAGTCATGTTAGGTGTGTACTGCTCCTAAAACTATGGTTCTGCCTTATATCTTACGTTGAATATTAGACTGGATATATGTAGTAGACATGTTGGAAGCAAGGCTGGGTGCAGACCTGTCGCAACGGTTGCGACACGGTGACCAAGGGATGTGGTGAACATGTTGGAAGTCAAGTTAAGTGTGTACTGCTGCTGAAACTATGGTTCTGCCTTACATCTTATGGTGGATATAAGACTCAGTACATGTAGTAGACATATTGGAAGCAAGGCTGGGTGCAGACCTGTCGCAACGGTTGCGACAGGGTGAACAAGGGATGTGGTAGACATATTGGAAGTCAAGTTAGGTGTGTACTGCTCCTAAAACTATGGTTCTGCCTTGTATCTGATGTTAGATATAAGACTGGATATATGTAATAAATATATTGGAAGCAAGGCTGGGTGCAGACCTGTCGCAATGGTTGCGACAGGGTGAACAAGGGATGTGTGAGACATATTGGCACTCAAGTTAGGTGTGTACTGTTTCTGAAACTGTGGTTCTGCCTTATATCTTAGGTTGGATATAAGACTGGATATATATAGTAGACATATTGGAAGCAAGGCTGGGTGCAGACCTGTCGCAACCGTTGCGACAGGGTGAACAAGGGATGTGGTAGACATATTGGAAGTCATGTTAGGTGTGTACTGCTCCTGAAACTATGGTTCTGCCTTATATCTTACGTTGGATATAAAACTGGATATATGTAGTATACATATTATAAGCAAGGCTGGGTGCAGACCTGTGGCAACAGTTGCGACAGGGCGAACAAGGGATGTGTTAGACATATTGGAAG
Source organism: Mycena sanguinolenta (assembly GCA_014462675.1). Taxonomy (NCBI): domain Eukaryota; kingdom Fungi; phylum Basidiomycota; class Agaricomycetes; order Agaricales; family Mycenaceae; genus Mycena; species Mycena sanguinolenta. Next base: position 131,771 of record JACAZH010000080.1, on the reverse strand, counting down.
TCAAGTTAGGTGTGTACTGCTCTTGAAACTGTGGTTCTATGTTATATCTTGCTTTGGATATAAGACTGGATATATGTAGTAGACATATTAGAAGCAAGGCTGGGTGCAGACCTGTCGCAACGGTTGCGACAGGGTGAACAAGGGATGTGTTAGACATATTGGCACTCAAGTTAAGTGTGTACTGTTTCTGAAACTGTGGTTCTATCTAATATCTTGCTTTGGATATAAGACTGGATATATGTAGTAGACATACTGGAAGCAAGGCTAGGTGCAGACCTGTCGCAACGGTTGCGACAAGGTGAACAGGGAATGTGGTGGACATATTGGAAGTCAAGTTAAGTGTGTACTGCTGCTGAAACTATAGTTCTGCCTTATATCTTACGTTGGATATAAAACTGGATGTATGTAGTAGACATATTGGAAGCAAGGCTGGGTGCAGACCTGTCGCAACGGTTGCGACAGGGTGAACAGGGAATGTGGTGGACACATTGGCAGTCAAGTTAAGTGTGTACTGCTCCCAAAACTGTGGTTCTATGTTATATCTTGCTTTGGATATAGAACTGGATATATGTAGTAGACATATTAGAGGCAAAGCTAGGTGCAGACCTGTCGCAACGGTTGCGACAGAGTGAACAAGGGATGTGTTAGACATATTGGAAGTCAAGTTAGGTGTGTACTGCTCCTGAAACTATGGTTCTGCCTTATATCTTACGTTGGATATAAGACTAGATGTATGTAGTAGATATATTGGAAGCAAGGCTGGGTGCAGACCTGTCGCAACGGTTGCGACAGGGTGAACAGGGAATGTGGTGGACACATTGGCAGTCAAGTTAAGTGTGTACTGCTCCCAAAACTGTGGTTCTATGTTATATCTTGCTTTGGATATAGAACTGGATATATGTAGTAGACATATTAGAGGCAAAGCTAGGTGCAGACCTGTCGCAACGGTTGCGACAGAGTGAACAAGGGATGTGTTAGACATATTGGAAGTCAAGTTAGGTGTGTACTGCTCCTGAAACTATGGTTCTGCCTTATATCTTAGGTTGGATATAAGACTGGATATATATAGTAGACATATTGGAAGCAAGGCTCGGTGCAGACCTGTCGCAACGGTTGCGACACGGTGACCAAGGGATGTGGTGAACATGTTGGAAGTCAAGTTAAGTGTGTACTGCTGCTGAAACCATGGTTCTGCCTTACATCTTATGGTGGATATAAGACTCGGTATATGTAGTAGACATATTGGAAGCAAGGCTGGGTGCAGACCTGTCGCAACGGTTGCGACAGGGTGAACAAGGGATGTGTTAGACATATTGGAAGTCAAGTTAGGTGTGTACTGCTCCTGAAACTATGGTTCTGCCTTACATCTTATGGTGGATATATGACTCGGTATATGTAGTAGACATATTGGAAGCAAGGCTGGGTGCAGACCTGTCGCAACGGTTGCGACAGGGTGAACAAGAGATGTGTTAGACATATTGGAAGTCAAGTTAGGTGTGTACTGCTCCTGAAACTGTGGTTCTATGTTATATCGTGCTTTGGATATAGAACTGGATATATGTAGTAGACATATTGGAGGCAAGGCTAGGTGCAGACCTGTCGCAACGGTTGCGACAGGGTGAACAAGGGATGTGTTAGACATATTGGAAGTCAAGTTAGGTGTGTACTGCTGCTGAAACTATAGTTCTGCCTCATATCTTACGTTGGATATAAGACTGGATATATGTAGTAGACATATTAGAAGCAAGGCTGGGTGCAGACCTGTCGCAACAGTTGCGACACGGTGACCAAGGGATGTGGTGAACATGTTGGAAGTCAAGTTAAGTGTGTACTGCTGCTGAAACCATGGTTCTGCCTTACATCTTATGGTGGATATAAGACTCGGTATATGTAGTAGACATATTGGAAGCAAGGCTGGGTGCAGACCTGTCGCAACGGTTGCGACAGGGTGAACAAGGGATGTGTTAGACATATTGGAAGTCAAGTTAGGTGTGTACTGCTCCTGAAACTATGGTTCTGCCTTACATCTTATGGTGGATATATGACTCGGTATATGTAGTAGACATATTGGAAGCAAGGCTGGGTGCAGACCTGTCGCAACGGTTGCGACAGGGTGAACAAGGGATGTGTTAGACATATTGGAAGTCAAGTTAGGTGTGTACTGCTCCTGAAACTGTGGTTCTATGTTATATCGTGCTTTGGATATAGAACTGGATATATGTAGTAGACATATTGGAGGCAAGGCTAGGTGCAGACCTGTCGCAACGGTTGCGACAGGGTGAACAAGGGATGTGTTAGACATATTGGAAGTCAAGTTAGGTGTGTACTGCTGCTGAAACTATAGTTCTGCCTCATATCTTACGTTGGATATAAGACTGGATATATGTAGTAGACATATTAGAAGCAAGGCTGGGTGCAGACCTGTCGCAACAGTTGCGACACGGTGACCAAGGGATGTGGTGAACATGTTGGAAGTCAAGTTAAGTGTGTACTGCTGCTGAAACCATGGTTCTGCCTTACATCTTATGGTGGATATAAGACTCGGTATATGTAGTAGACATATTGGAAGCAAGGCTGGTGCAGACCTGTCGCAACGGTTGCGACAGGGTGAACAAGGGATGTGTTAGACATATTGGAAGTCAAGTTAGGTGTGTACTGCTCCTGAAACTATGGTTCTGCCTTACATCTTATGGTGGATATATGACTCGGTATATGTAGTAGACATATTGGAAGCAAGGCTGGGTGCAGACCTGTCGCAACGGTTGCGACAGGGTGAACAAGGGGATGTGTTAGACATATTGGAAGTCAAGTTAGGTGTGTACTGCTCCTGAAACTGTGGTTCTATGTTATATCGTGCTTTGGATATAGAACTGGATATATGTAGTAGACATATTGGAGGCAAGGCTAGGTGCAGACCTGTCGCAACGGTTGCGACAGGGTGAACAAGGGATGTGTTAGACATATTGGAAGTCAAGTTAGGTGTGTACTGCTGCTGAAACTATAGTTCTGCCTTATATCTTACGTTGGATATAAGACTGGATATATGTAGTAGACATATTAGAAGCAAGGCTGGGTGCAGACCTGTCGCAACAGTTGCGACACGGTGACCAAGGGATGTGGTGAACATGTTGGAAGTCAAGTTAAGTGTGTACTGCTGCTGAAACTATGGTTCTGCCTTACATCTTATGGTGGATATAAGACTCAGTATATGTAGTAGACATATTGGAAGCAAGGCTGGGTGCAGACCTGTCGCAACGGTTGCGACAGGGTGAACAAGGGATGTGGTAGACATATTGGAAGTCAAGTTAGGTGTGTACTGCTCCTAAAACTATGGTTCCGCCTTATATCTTACGTTGAATATAAGACTGGATATATGTAGTAGACATGTTGGAAGTAAGGCTGGGTGCAGATCTGTCACAATGGTTGTGACAGGGTGAACAAGGGATGTGTTAGACATATTGGAAGTCAAGTTAGGTGTGTACTGCTCCTGAAACTGTGGTTCTATGTTATATCTTGCTTTGGATATAAGACTGGATATATGTAGTAGACATATTAGAAGCAAGGCTGGGTGCAAACCTGTCGCAACGGTTGCGACAGGGTGAACAAGGGATGTGTTAGACATATTGGCACTCAAGTTAAGTGTGTACTGTTTCTGAAACTGTGGTTCTATCTAATATCTTGCTTTGGATATAAGACTGGATATATGTAGTAGACATACTGGAAGCAAGGCTAGGTGCAGACCTGTCGCAACGGTTGCGACAGGGTGAACAGGGAATGTGGTGGACATATTGGAAGTCAAGTTATATGTGTACTGCTGCTGGAACTATAGTTCTGCCTTATATCTTGCTTCGGATATAAGACTGGATGTATGTAGTAGACATATCACAGGGGGCAAAGTGCGTGGCACTTGCCATAATGGCAACCCGCATGACCCTTGCATGACATGTGTGCGGCATTTGCCTGGGATGCCCACGGCATCTGCCCGGGATATGTACGGCATCTGCTCGGGATCTGCATGGCACTTGCACGGGATGTGCATGGCACTTGCACGGGATGCGCATGGCACTTGCACGGGATGTGCATGGCACTTGCATGGGATGTGCACGGCAGATGCATGATATTTTCGTGGCATTTGATTGACCTAGCACTACACTTGTTATATATTGTGCAATACTTGAAAATAATCACAAGGGTTGGAATCAATATTACAATGTTGCTTCGGTATATGTAAAATTGTATGCAATTTACTTATGTCCTCTATTCAGAGCCTAGAAAACAACGGTGAATTGCTCGTTGATTCCAGGATAGTTCACAAAGGCCTGATCTGCACAGAAAGAGGAGTAAATAATGTATTTGGATTCAATAATCCCCAAGATCTTGCGAGGCTCAACCCCAATAAGATTTCTAAGCCAGACAATGGTGGTACATAATATTGTAGATGTTGATACATTGTGAGAGCCTAGAAAAATGAATTTTCCGTGGCAACCAGTGAGGGGAATTTCCGAGATGGTTTTGCTACCCCAGTCTGAGGGCTCAAGCTCAAAATTTCTGCTGGTAGCAACCATATGCTCCCCCCTCTCCATTTTATACTCACCATTTTCCTCATTTTATTCTCCATGCATTCCAGCCTACCGCTCCTCCTATCCTGACTCGGGATCGCATTGGAGGTGTGGCTGTTGCTTTTAGTGACTGAAAAATAAGGTGAGAGATGGCATGCATGACAGCACATATTTTAATCAACCATCGCGTTGGGCAAGAGCTCTTGATCTAAACACCATGTTGGTGTATCACTGGGTACGTGGCATCTTACATTTACACTTTGTGCCTGAATTTTCAAGGACTTGGATTCAAACACTTGCATAGCATGCATTGCAGCTTCGCATCAACATACTTATGAATGAAATGAGTTATTCAAGTCTTTATTTGGTTCAAAATATCCAACAAAGTTGTGACAAATTGAAGAATTTCACTGCATATTGCAAGTGTTGTGCAAAAATGCCATGCATATGCCGTGCAAAATGCCATGCACATGCCATGCATACGCCATGCATACGCCATGCACATGCCATGCGAAGGCGTGACACATGCCGTGCAGATGCCATGCAAAGGCGTGGCACATGCCGTGCAGATGCCGGTATGACAAGTGTCGTGCACTTTGCCCCCTGTGTATTGGAAGCAAGGCTGGGTGCAGCCCTGTCGCAACGGTTGCGACAGGGTGAACAGGGAATGTGGTGGACACATTGGCAGTCAAGTTAAGTCTGTACTGCTCCCGAAACTGTGGTTGTATGTTATATCTTGCTTTGGATATAGAACTGGATATATGTAGTAGACATATTAGAGGCAAAACTAGGTGCAGACCTGTCACAACGGTTGCGACAGGGTGAACAAGGGATGTGTTAGACATATTGGAAGTCAAGTTAGGTGTGTACTGCTCCTGAAACTATGGTTCTGCCTTATATCTTACGTTGGATATAAGACTGGATATATATAGTAGACATATTGGAAGCAAGGCTGGGTGCAGACCTGTCGCAACGGTTGCGACAGGGTGAACAAGGGATGTGTTAGACATTTTAGGGGTCAAGTCAAGTGTGTACTGTTTCTGAAACTGTGGTTCTATCTAATATCTTGCTTTGGATATAAGACCGGATATATGTAGTAGACATATTAGAAGCAAAGCTAGGTGCAGACCTGTCGCAACGGTTGCGACAGGGTGAACAAGGGATGTGTTAGACATATTAGAGGTCAACTCAAGTGTGTACTGTTTCTGAAACTGTGGTTCCATCTAATATCTTGCTTTGCATATAAGCCTGGATATATGTAATAGATATATTGGAAGCAAGGCTGGGTGCAGACCTGTCGCAACGGTTGCAACAGGGTGAACAGGGAATGTGGTGGACACATTGGCAGTCAGGTTGAGTGTGTACTGCTCCTGAAACTGTGGTTCTATCTAATATCTTGCCTTGGATATAAGACCAGATATATGTAGTAGACATATTAGAAGCAAAGCTAGGTGCAGACCTGTCGCAACGGTTGCGACAGGGTGAACAAGGGATGTGTTAGACATATTGGCACTCAAGTTAGGTGTGTACTGCTCCTGAAACTGTGGTTCTATGTTATATCTTGCGTTGGATATAGGACTGGATATATGTAGTAGACATATTGGAAGCAAGGCTGGGTGCAGACCTGTCGCAATGGTTGCAACAGGGTGAACGAGGGATGTGTTAGACATATTGGAAGTCAAGTTAGGTGTACTGTTTCTGAAACTGTGGTTCTATCGAATATCTTGCTTTGGATATAAGACTGGATATATGTAGTAGACATATTAGAAGCAAAAGCTAGGTGCAGACCTGTCGCAACGGTTGCGACAGGGTGCACAGGGAATGTGGTGGACATATTGGAAGTCAAGTTAGGTGTGTACTGCTTCTGAAACTATGGTTCTGCCTTATATCTTACATTGGATATAAGACTGGATATATGTAATAGATATATTGGAAGCATGGCTGGGTGCAGACCTGTCGCAACCGTTGCGACAGGGTGAACAAGGGATGTGTTAGCCATATTGGAAGTCAAGTTAAGTGTGTACTGCTCCTAAAACTATGGTTCTGCCTTGTATCTGATGTTACATATACGACTGGATATATGTAGTAGACATATTGAAAGCAAGGCTGGATGCAGACCTGTCGCAATGATTGCGACAGGGTGAACAAGGGATGTGTTAGACATATTGGAAGTCAAGTTAGGTGTGTACTGCTCCTGAAACTATAGTTCTGCCTTATATCTTACGTTGAATATAAGACTAGATATATGTAGTAGACATGTTGGAAGCAAGGCTGGGTACAGACCTGTCGCAATGGTTGCGACAGGGTGAACAAGGGATGTGTTAGACATATTGGAAGTCAAGTTAGGTGTGTACTGCTTCTGAAACTATGGTTCTGTCTTATATCTTACATTGGATATAAGACTGGATATATGTAATTCATATATTGGAAGCAAGGCTGGGTGCAGACCTGTCACAACGGTTGTGACATGGTGAACAAGGGATGTGTTAGACATATTGGCACTCAAGTCAGGTGTGTACTGCTCCTGAAACTGTGGTTCTATGTCATATCTTGCTTTGGATATAGGACTGGATATATGTAGTAGACATATTAGAAGCAAGGCTGGGTGCAGACCTGTCGCAATGGTTGCGACAGGGTGAACTGGGAATGTGGTGGTCATATTGGAAGCAGAGTTTAGTATGTACTGCTCCTGAAACTGTGCTTCTGTCCTATATCTTACATTGGATATAGGACTGGATATATGTAGTAGACGTGTTAGAAGCAAAGCTGGGTGCAGACCTGTTGCAACCATTGCGACATGGTCAACAGAGAATATGGTGGCCATATTGGAAGCAAAGTTCAGTACAAACAACTTTTTTTGCAAATATTGTAGATTGCCTAGTTGTTAATCCAGAAAGAAGCAAAATATTTTATGAACTATAGGATAACCATATAAAGTGAGATAAATGATCAGAGTAATCAAAGCCTGTAAATTCAGTAGTGACCATCGCAATGCCTATATAAAGTAGTGCACTGTTATTTCAGCAAGTATCAGACTGCTGGACAGAGTTCAAGTCAGTACTACAGGTTGTCCTAGCGTACGATTTTAATGGTATCTGAATCGGGAAGTCAAGCCGCCTACATCAGAACTTTAACACTTCCGTTGTCGTGTTGTACAACACGTGAAAACGCCAAAAAACACGATAAAACGCGATAAAACACGGCAACGCATTTTGACGACAACACGCATCAAAATTTTGACAACACGGTCCGGTTTGGCGGGGATCGACACTTGAGTTTGGCAGGGCCCGTGTTGTCGACAACATGACAACACGTGAAAACGCCCACAACACGACAACCAAAATGTCAAGTTACTGATGTATATATGGTAACCTACTGATATCTTAGCAGATATTAGACCACTAGACATAATCCAAGTTAGTACCATAGGTTATCAAGGTCTACGAGTTCAGTGGTGCCCAAAACAGGATGTCACAATCAAGTCACGACCCAAAAGGGGCAGTAGATTGATATCTCAGCAGGTATTAAAGTGCTGGCCATGGTCAAAGTCAGTACTAGAGGTTATAGGTTATTATAGTGTAGGATTTCAGTGGCATCTGAATTGGGAAGTCAAGATGCCTATATATGGTAGTGTACTGATATCTCAGCAGATATAAGACCGCCAGACATGGTCAAAGTCAGTACTATAGGTCATCAAAGAATATGAGTCCAGTCACATCTGAATTGGAAAGTCACAATGCTCTAATCAGGCCATCCAGTGATTTGTGAGTGGAAAATTCTGAAAATATTCCAGGACATGGAGATGATCTATAGAAACAACTTTCCATTAAGAAAGTTTTTGATTGGATCAATGGTTGAGCGGTAAAACACAAAAAACACGACCGGAGCCAGCGGTAAATGAGGTTGAAAAATGAATAATTCTGAAAAAATTACAGAAGATGGAGCTCTTATAGGTGACCAATTCCCAAATAGAAAGTAGGGTGATTGGATCAACGGTTGGGCCGGAAAATGGAAATTACTATGAGTATATAGTGAAAATAGTGGGTTACTAGGGTTATAGGGTAACCCTAGATCAGGGTTTAGGGTTACCAAGGCCAGGCGACAGATAGGGAAGCTGGTAGTGAGACAGCGAATGAATAGTTAGGGCACGGCAGCTCCTGTGATGCCCCCCAAAGTGCCCATCACTACAGCAGGTGCTATGTTCACCCACCAGGCTCTCTCTGGTGCATGAATCTAGCATATATTCATTGTATTGTCAGTATGCAGGCCTGCTAGACACCCGACGCTACAGCCAAGACAATATTCCCATGCCATGCTCTTCTCAGTGATGGACGTCCGGGATGCCCCTCACTACAGCAGGTGCTATGTTCACATACCAGGCCCTATAAACTCTGGTGTTTCCAAGCATATATTTATTTATTTATTACATTGTCAGTATACAGGTCTGCTGAACACCCAATGCTACAGCCTACAGCCAAGATGATATTCCCATGCTAAGCCCTCCTCAGTGATAGGCACCCGGGATGCCCACCACTACAGCGGGTGCTATGTTCACATGCCAGGCCCTATAAACTCCGGTGTTTCCAGCCATATATTTGTTCATTTATTACATTGTCAATATGCAGGTCTGCTGAACACCCAACGCTACAGCCTACAGCCTCTGGAATATTCCCACGTCGCACCCTCCTCAGTGATGGGCGCCCGGGAAGCCCTTCACTGCAGCAGGTGCTATGTTCACATACCAGGTCCCATAAACACTGTTGTTTCCAAGCATATATTTATTTATTTATTACATTGTCAGTATCCAGGTCTGCTAAACACCCGATGCTACAGCCTACAGCCAACGGAATATTCCCACGCCATGCCCTCCTCAGTGATGGGTGCCCGGGAAGCCCGTCACTGCAGCAGGTGCTATGTTCACATGCCAGGCTCTATAAACTCTGTTGTTTCCAAGCATATATTTATTCATTTATTACATTGTCAGTATACTGTATCATTTTGACCGTAGGTTCAGCGATTTGGAAATTTTCGATGTCCGGGATGGCCAATAAATTTTCCTTTGAATAAAAGTGATTTTTGAACACATCAAAAAAAGTCTGGTGTGACCTGTGACTGAACCTATGGTCGAAATGGTACAGTACAGGTCTGCTGAACACCTGATGCTACAGCCTCCAGCCACCGGAATATTCTCACGTCACGCCCTCAGTGATGGGCACCCGGGAGGCCCGCCATTGCAGCAGGTGCTATGTTCACACGCTAGGCTATATGAACTCAATTGATTCCAAGAATATATTATTTGGTTCTCCAGTATACAGCCTGCTGCACACCTGGCGCAACAGCCAGAACAATGTTCCCACGCCACACCCTCCTCAGTGATGGGCGCCCGGGATGCCCGCCACTGCAGCAGATACTATAACCACCCATGGCTTAGAATACTACCTTTTCTTATTCATTAAAATGCTTTGGCCCATATTCCCTGCCACCTGTTCTTCTATTGTTAAAACCAAAGCCCAGCCGTTTCAGCATCATCAGCTCACCTTACTTTCTCGCCGCAGGTTTGCTCCCCAAGTATCTCCTTGCTTCGATATCCGTGTATTGTACTAACGTACGGATGACTTGTTTCTGCAATACCAAGTGTAAAATGTTTTTCGTTTTATTCCATCTTCTTAAAACTTGATTTTTGAACAAAAAATCTGGGTTAATATGATGAAAGTTCCGAAGGGTCTTCATTAGGACGCGATTGGTGTCATTCGTTTCCCATCTGGGAGTTTCCCACAGCGTGCGCCCCACCCAAACAAACATCGGGCCAGTGCAGTGGCCAATTCATCGGGTCTGACGCAACACTTACCCTTTGTAGATATCTTGAAGGATAACCCATGAGACACTTCCAAGTTGGTCCACTCACTCCTTTCCGCACTCGTTCACACTTACCCTGGATATTGATGTCAATCTGGGGGCTTTGGACCGTCCCTGAGATAAGCCTAGAAGGCAATTGAGGATCGGAATATTGCTCGGTGCCGCTGAGTTGGAATTTCAGTTATCATGCATGTCGGGATTGGTTCAGTGTGATAAGTGGATATCTCGGTCACATTGAAATAGAAAGGCAGCTGCGACACAAATCTCCAGGAGACCAATATGGATCGCTTCTGGTGTCAATTCCAATACAACGTTGCCCTGTCTCTACTTATGCGAGGGTAAAGTTGTGGGGTATCAATACCGGTGCCGAATAGCTGGAAGGCAACCTCGGTATTGAGCGAACAAAAAAATAGGATGGCCATTTATGCACTTACGCCGATGGCGGTACCTCCAGGTATCCACATAAAATTTCGGCCCCACACACTCATCATACGGTAACTGCCAAATGAAGCTGACATGAACACAGTAGGATTCAAAGGAAGAGTGAACCCACTCATGGCTCTCAGAAAGCTGCAACCAGTCTGCCGTATGTCGCTTAGATAACACGTTGCAAATCTCGAGAGAGGGATGTCCATGCCATTTGATACTGATCGTAGGCTGGTTGGCGTAGTTATAGATTATCGTCAACCTCGGTGTTGGCACATCAGTCGCGATACGGAAACATGGTTGCGAATCCGGGCCGGTAACGTTGTAATTGAGGGGAGTGGGTTTGGTTCAACTTCGTGCCGTGAAACTGAAAGGGATGAATGTCGGGGAGGCGGTAGTGGTTCCGAACGGCAGCGCACCGAAAATTGAGGGCGGGACGAAGCCAGGGACAGTTGAAGCATGGCGATTTCTTGAATTTTTCCATCCGCCTTGGGCAAAGAGACTGAACATACTTAGGAGTGGGTAAACATGTATCAGTCCCAGTGAGAAGCAGCAAAGAACGGCGGCTTTTAACTCACCTGGAAGCGCATGCCATGTCCACCGCACCTGTCCAGTCACCCTCAGAATACGCAGGGGAAGGAGGGTCCAGTGGACGGTGCCGGTGAAAAGGGGTACCCATGGGCTCGAATTTATGTGGGAGAGTGGTCATCATGGTGGGTGGATTGCTGCACCAGGGTTGCAGGCGCTGGCTATATAGGGTTCGGAAAACCAAGCCTCGGGCCTGCTACAGGCTTTGTAAATGAACCTTGGGAGCTGCACCCGCCACTGTGAACTTCAATTCCTTATCAAGCTAGAGATCTGCCTGATCGTTGAAACGCCAAACAAATCGGGACTGCCGCAGTTCTTCTCCGCAGCTTCGCAACTTGCTTGCTTGTCACCCCTAGCTGACAGAATCATTTAATTGAGTTGGCGTCGAGGTTGGAAAATTATTCAAAGTATACACATGCATGACAGAGTGCTTGAGCAGTGAGTGGCCGGTCGTGCTTGTCACACGCTACCAGATGACGACAAAATAAGATGAAACTTAAGATTTGGGCGACTGAAAATTGCACAGAAAGAGTCCGAATCTATGCCGGCTAAAAATGCAATGGGCTTGAGCGTCGAAAACTGAAAGATGATACATTTATGGGGATCAGACCTTGAGATGGGAACTTATCCCTCGATAAATACATCATGTCGAGAACGTTTCGGGGTCGGGGTCGGGGTCGGGATCGGGGACCAGAACCGCACAATACCCAGGATGAGAAGGTAGTTGTTGAGTCAGATCGAATGTACATCGCTAGAACATCAAACGAGATAATACCAAGATCTTGCTCCAGTCCACACCCTGGGCAAATGAGATGAATATGCGTGTTGGTTGAGCAAGGCCCTCTCTATTGCTCGCCCGACCTCCATAGTCTGGCGGGTATCAATCGTGATGAGGATTACAAAATAAGCACGTACATCCAAACTTATCCCAAAACTGCATTCCCTCGACAAGGTCGGCAGCAATAGCGGGCGGGATCCCGGAGGCGATGAAATTCTTCGTGGCATCTTCGGTAGTTATTTGTTTGAATACAATCTTCTTGCCTGTGACTTGGGGAGGTTGAGTGTTCACCAGAGAAACAACGGCATATGCAGGTACCTTGGGAACGCGATCTCCTCGACCGTGATGTCTTCGCTGCTGGTGCAAACGACCGAACCATCTGGGAAGACTGGTAGTTCCAGCACACAGCGGACATACAAGCCGTAGTCATTATCCATGTCGACAAGGGGCACGACAGTGGTCGGCCGCACGAGCCACGGCAACACATATGTGCCATTGGGCTCTTTGACAAATAGTGAGGAATTGCCGAGGAAGTTGGAAGCATAAAATCCCGCCTGGACGTCAAAGAACGGAACGCCAGAGGCACGTCCGTATTCTGACACTTGAGCCTTGCCGTCCCAATGCCCGACCAGTGAATAATTCCCACCGCTGATCTTGTTCGCGTGGGCCAGGCCGGACCAAATGGTGCCTTTAACGCTGGCCACCTTGGCCGTATCGATGAGCATCTTCCCCTCAGATCATTCCTTTCCAACCACGTCAGCGAACAATGGTGTTGACTGGCCTTTCCCAGTCCATATGTTCCCAGAAATTGGTGACCAACTAAATCGCAAGTGGTAGGTCAGAGAACTTTGCAAAAATGCAAGGAACTTATGAAAACATAGTCCGCGCTAGCAAACACCTTGTAAACTTCTTCCTTGTTTTCCAGCACAAGATCAATCTTGACTATCTCTACGCCGGATTTTTTGAGTTTCTCTGCGGCTGCTTTGGTCGGGTCTCGAGTGAATCCCCGAATACGATAAGGTTTGTCGGACTCTGAGAGTGCTTTGATGACGCTTCCGCCTTTAATCCTAGTTGAGCCGACCACAGCGACGAGAGGAACGGATTCAGACTGGCTGGTTGTCATAGTGCGTTCGAGGGTTGGATTTTTGATGGGGTCTGGTCCGCTCTTGCTTTTCTTTCTAGCTATTTCCCGACCCGCCCGGAGATGACACCTCAAGGCAGGTAGAATTACACGGCATGGTCCGGATAACGAACACCGATTCCCAGGGATTATCCCGGTACAAAACAAGCTAAATTACACCATCGCCCTTGGACCTCTATGCCCTCTCTAGAACAACGTCGCAGATTATAGAAATCCCATGCCCACAGTACATCCTGGTAGGTAAAAATGTGTTCACCAGAACAGCACCACAACTCTGAATCCAACAAAACTATCCCCGATGTATCGGCACTATAGGACAGCCCAAGGACATCACAAAATTCGCAACCAAAATAATTGTGCTGTAGAACGTTCTACCTACCGATAAGATTTCATGAGTGACACGCCAAGACTTGGATTTCACATTTTTAGACCCGGCCGCGGTAACCTATGAATAGGTTACGCCACCCAATTTGCGGCCGCCGCGACCGGTGCTCACTCATGGTGTCGAGATTGCAATAGTGCGTCCGTAGGAAATCCACCGTTAGCACAACTTCAGCGGCCGCCACTGAATGTTCCCTTGAATGCAATGGAGGGTTCAAATTTGGACTTGTCGGAGTTGGAGCAAAGAAGAAATAAAGGTCGTACGAATGTCTTCTCTGTCTCTCAATTCATTGTCCTGCCCACTCTCGCACAGTTGCTCACTCGGTGCAATTCTCTTCAACTTCTCGATTCCAGAAGACTGACACAGTTTTACAGTAGTATTTTAATTGCCATGACCGTATCTGTCTTGCGGCTTCCTGACATTCATGAGAGGTGGCCATTCCTTGTTTCCTACAACCGTTGGGAGGACCTTGCTTCAGCCGAAACACTTGCTTGGCTCGAATGTCTATCCGTCTTGTCCGCGGCAGAACTAAAGAACTACCATGGGCGAAACAACTTCTGCAACTTCTCGGCAATGATATACGCCCATTTCACCGACATGGAGCACTTCCGAGTAGCATGCGATCTAATAAATCTGCTCTTCGTCGTGGACGACATCACGGACAAAATGTCTGCTGCGGAGGCTCGACGAATGAGTGTGATTTTGCTCGATGGCTTACGGTATGGTTTTCCCGTATTACAAGTCTCAATAGGCACCGAATATGAAAAACTAGGAATTGGAAATACCTAGGCCATCGGCGGAGCATCCCGCTGGGGAAATGCACAGAAGGCAAGAATATTCGCGTCGCATCGAATATTATCCTCACCCATCTTCTGATAGTTTCTCCGTGCGCCTTCACCGCGTCGCCAGTTCAGACATGTTGGCCAGGTTCATCACGAACTACGAGTTGTATCTCACGGCTGTCGTGAACGAGGCCGATGAACGTGACCGCAACGTTGTTCGCCCCTCCTTGGATTCTTATTTAACGCCGCGACGCAACACAAGCGCAGTCCCAATGTGTTTCGACCTTCTTCTTGTACCGAACGAAATCCCCGAGAGCATTCTGAACAATGTCCGAGTCGCGCAGGTGGAACGTCTCGGCAATGATCTTATCTGTGTGGGAAATGTATGTGAACATTTACGCAATAATATCACCATCTTCAAAGGGCTATAACTGACGATAACGCTCAGGACATCCTCTCCTTCAATGTGGAACAAGCACGAAAAGCCACTCACAACGCTGTTATTTTCGTCATGTAAGAGCGGGACCTATCAGCACAGGATGCGATGGATTTTCTCGGCAGGTGGTATCGTCAAACTGTCGAGTAATTTCTAGAGGCCATGCGCGATGTACCCCCGTGTGGCTCTGTCATCATCCGCACTCGCGTGAAAACGTACTTTGCGGCGATAGCGAACTGGATGACAAGCAACTACGAATGGAGTTTGCGCAGCGGAAGGTACTTTGCTGTCGACCAAGACTCTCTTGAGAGTGGCTGGATAGTCCCTCTGTTGGAGATTGGTGGCAAGATCGAGAATTGAATTTCCCCGAAATGCTCGATCGTGGGGACTAGGAAATTTTGCGCAGTGCATTTACGGGGGGTTTGAAACGGCCGTAGAAAGGATTTTGTTTATTTTGTGGTGTTGTATCAGTCCAATCATCGAGCGGTCGCACCAGTAATAGCACTCACATCAAAAACCACCACTCAGCCTGGTTCCTCCCACCAGCGGCTCAGCCATCTCGATAGCACAACTGGTATTTCGGCCAATGCTACACATGGCGGTACTCGGACTGGGGTTCTGGTTTTAGTTTTAATTTTCGTTTCACAGACTATAGTGATGAAGTGGTTCCTGATAGGCTACTAGTATGGACAATAGTTTCGTTTATTTATCACTCTCGAATACTGTATCACCAAGTTATCTTTGCAAACACGTCCCATAAACGGCTAGAATGCATCCCCCGAGCTTGTTTTCGCCACCGGTGCAACAAGATGAAGACTTTAAGACCGCCATAGAACCGCAATATCTATCCACAGTACTTGAAATGTACAATGATATCCCCGTTGATCAAATGTGTTCAGAGTCGGCCTCAGCATGGCAGCGGCTAGTCTGGAGTGGCAGATTTGCCTGCTGATTGACCTCATTACGCTACCTGCTTCCTGTGAATTGTAGGCTGTAATACTCGATAGCGTTCGGATCGTGGGTGCCGCTGAGAGAAGAAAGGAGCCTGTGGGCAAGGATTGGGGAATACAGAAAGCCAGGTGCGTGGAGCCAGTCGATCCATCGTAGCGCTGGCCACAAATACAGAGACGACGCTACGTAGAACGCGCAGCGCGCTGCGGAGGTAATCAGACCAGACCAAGGCATTCAAGGTAGCAAGTCGTCGCCAGGAAAGCAGGGAATTTCTCCCCCAAAAGCCTTTAAGGTCGGCGGTGTGGGTGGACACGACACGCGCTATGCTGCACTAGAGCAAGTAAGCGGAAGCTGGATGGAGTCGTTGCGGACGGACGACGAACAGCAAGGCGATGCTACCGGCTTTCAATATTGACCGAGCGACGTGACGTCGTTCGTTGACGGAGGAGAGAATAGAAAGCGGCAGACAGGCAGGTGCGCATCGAGCACGACGGCAACAATCGTGCGATCCTAGCACCAACGAATCAGGAAAAGAAGGATGAGGAGGAAATGCACCTACGTACGGTGGGTACTTCTGGACGACAATGCGAACCCCTGCATGGCGGCTGCACCACGCGCGCGAATTCGGCGCCCGCACGCACCCACGGGAATCACGAAGTAGGGCAGGGGCACGGCAGACTGCCGCGTCGAGTTTCACAGGCGCGGAGAGCGAGTGGCGCGGGCTGCGGACGTCGGAAAGAGCGGTGTTGGCGGTAATGCGTACTGCGTAGCGAGGGTGCGCACGCGCAGCAAAACGGACGAGAAGAAAGGGGAAGAGAAAGCGGTGAGAGGAGCAACAAGGAAAAACTAAGAATACGCACTTTACGGTAGTTCCGTGAGTGTCCCGACGATCAGCGACGCGCCCTTCCAGAATGCGGAGTGACCAGACCCGTCGCGGAGCAGCAGCCTGTGGTCTCGAGGATGGCCAGATCGCAGCAGAGTCGTAGCGCATCCATCCCAAAAAGAAGGCTTTACAGAGCTCGCGAATAAAAAAAGCGGAAATCGGCCGCAGAAAATGCCCGATTGACGAGAATCTCAAGCAGAGTTATGAGAATAAAAGCCCGGATGGAGAGTGACGTTTTTGGCTTGCCAAAATGGCTTGCGCCCGCGCCAATTGGCTTTTTTTGGCTTGGGTTTGGATTTGGCTGTGCAAGCCATTTTTGTCGGCTTGCCAAGCCATTTTGTCGGCTTGCCAAGCCACTTTGTCGCCTAGGTAGCAGCCAAAAATAAAATGTGGCTTGTGCTTCTAACACGTTCCCTAGGGCTCTGAATGTAAAGGCTGTATGCTAGATGTGTTGCATTTAACACCGTCGAGGTTCATACAACACCGTTTCCCGCGTGATGTTCATATTCTCACAGATACATCTCACCATCGCAGTTGATGACAGACTCACTCGTGTTCCTTCTCCAAGCCTGCTGGCTTGGAAAGTCAAATCAGTCTATCGTACCCCGAGAAGCTACCCCGCATGACCATCGTGGTTAAAGCTACTTAAACTCTCTCGAGAAGCTGCAAACGATCGCTATTTTGCCATACTTTTTTGTGAGGATAGCTTTTAGCACTTATCCTACGTAACTAGACTACATGTTTCTCATATTCAGGTCCTTAAACTATTTCAATTAAGGACAGGCCTACCGATCCACTGAGTATCCTGGTTTCAACCAGTCCATGAGTTGTGAAACATGTTCGAATCCAATTTTTACATATTCAACAGCGAAATTTTGAATTTTGCAGTCAGGGTTGCGAAAGATATCTTGTATGAATGAAATCTTCATACAGAAGCGCAAATCCGCACTGGGTGCAACAACATACGGGCTCTAGGCAAAGTGGCTTGTGCAATTGATGGCATCAGACAAAATGGCTTGCGCAAGCCATTTTGTCTGATGCCATCAAAATAGACGTGCGGAAAAACAGTATTGAAATTGAGGCAGAAATAAGCCAGGCAGACTACATTTGGATTTTATTCGCTGTGCTCTGTCATCTGAGAATGACTTCGATGATAATTACTGCTGGACTGAGCGAGGTTGAACATGGATTAGGCCATCACAAGCCATTTTGTCTGATGGCATCAAACTGGACGGGAATTTGGCTCGGGGCGAATATGATAACAAGAGGTTTGCGAGAAGAGCTCAGGCAATATCTCAGCCACGTCCTTCAACACGTCTACTATTTCGAATGACCCTGGCGAAGTTCTGTATATTATTTGGCGGGAGGATTGACTTGCCAGCGTGTCAAGGCTGAAGCTGAATTCGGCATCAAGGTTGAGAGGGTCCGAATAGAGGCAATAAATGTCTTTTGGGTTAATGAGACAGGTAGACATATGGCACGGCATTACTACTGAAAGAAAGGAGTCGTCTTTGTGCATATTTTGGTAATTACTTGGTCGCAGCTACCTCAAATAATTTTTATTTCAAATGCTTTGTCGGGAAGACAGAAGGTTGAGATGCATTCATTGAGACCTAGATATTAATGGTGCAATGAACTACGATGGGGCTGTTGAATAGAGACTCGGAGGAGAATTGGGAGATTCATGTTGAACTCTTGGTAATGCATGTTCCAATCAATTCCTTGAGGCACTGTTGAGACTTTGGAAATGTGAGGTATTGCTTGTTGGCACTCTAGGTGCTTCAGGTGAATGGCGCTAGACAAATGGCTTACACACGACACGGCACTCATGCAAGCAAGTGGTCCTCGCACATGATTTGGTGTTGAAATAATTCTATTCACCTCATTCTCCGTCAGCTTGTTCCATATTGAAGCAATGGTAGATTGCCTGACTGCCCTGGTATGACTTTTGAAAAAAAATTCTTGTGTTGTTGTGCTAAACGCGTCGTTGCTGTCTCAGTGTCTCAATCGTCGTTGGTGCGATCAGTGACAGCAAAAACATTGATCCGGATAGTGGGGAGACAACCATGAAGATGGTAAGGGCCAGAAGACCTCCATTGTCAAGAAATAGTTGAAATAAAGACGCGGAGATACATGGCGTAGCCGAGCACAAGTAGTGCCAAGCCACAAGCCAAGCCACACAAGCCCGTCACAGCTAATTTAAACTCCGCTAAGCGGCGCAAGCCATTTTGGCAAGCCACTCGGCTAAGTCTGGGCGAAGACCTACCGAGCTACGCGGTAGATGACCCTTAGATCAAGAGCGTATTCGGCGTGGTAAAAACGAGCGAGTGGGATGGGTGGACGGAAGACAAGTCGTATTGCTTAGGGTTATTTGCCTTGGATGCAATATTGATTCGATATCCGACTCGGAAGTCAAGGTACAGAAGCATATGTTCAACCCCATGAAATGCGACACCTTGTATAATGAAATTTTTCTGAGAAAATATTGAACTTCTCACGCGGGTGCATTTAAAGGGACATCCAAAAAGTGCAGTTGTCAAGCCATGCACCGATGTCTTGTCTTGAAACTTCGCAGCTAGTGGGTACGAGTACATTAGAGGTTTTCAGCAGCAGAAAATGTGCCGCCACTTCATTTGATTCACCTAAACGAGAACATTGAACCAATTCACGTGATTTGGTTTGATTTCAGCTATTCTGGACGTCCTGCTAGTCCATGACTACATCTATGTTCAAACTAGCCCCCAGAAGGTGCTCTTAATGAATGATTTGACTTTTCCTTCTGGTACCAAGCCATAAAACCAGTACAATCTCTGACCGGAATCTTAATTTATTTTTCTGCTTTGGAAGGTTCTGTACATTTTAATTCCTTTCGTCTGACCCTTAGCTTCCCGTCATTTGACCTCTTTCACCTCAGTGCTATCTAAAACCTCAACTGTGAGCAACTCGACTCGTGTCGTGTCCTGGTTGATACAAGTTCAATCAATCATCCCCCAGTGTATGTCATCGATTGGCACTTTGAATCGAACCAAGTGAGCTAGCGGTGCATTTTTCCGCTTCAAGGGGATTCTCACATTATTCCGCCGATTTTAAATGCCATCATTGCTATCCGGGCGACATGCCATTTTTCTTAATCCCTTCCCTCTGAAAACTGCACATTCTCGAGTCCATTCTCAATTCTCTATAGTACCTCCTGACCACTATAAGATTTGCTTTCAATCTTTTCTTATGAATATTTCAAAAGATGTGATGTTCTTTGGGTGACAAGATGTTGCCCTAGAGGTCGGCGTTGTCGCCGATCGAGTGGCGACAACGCCTGAACTTCGAGTTTGATGGCATCAAAATCTTGTTCATCAGTAGATCTCAAACCAAGGCGGATGGCGACAATCTATGCGCTCTGGCATCTACCTCGGCGACAGAGCACTCCGGACCAGCCACCCCTGTCGCCCGAGCCCACCAACTGTTGTCGACCGCCGGGGTTAGACCCACGTAGCCGTGTCGCCCAGCCGATCTTTCAACCGGCGACATCGCACCCACCTACCGAACAACAAGTCACCCGCTCCCTGTCGTTGTCGAGGGCCAACGGGCGACAACACGCCTACCGCCTAACCCCTCGTCGCCGCCGTCCATACCACGCGACGCGTTTGTTTGTGCAGGCGTGGCATTGAGCTTGGCATCACGTCACTCTTTGCGCCCGACCACCACGTCGCCGACGACAAGTGTCGCTCACACCCCACCGCGTCGTCGCCACCCCTCTCACGCCCGTTGCCTCGTCGCGTCCCTGTAGCCCGCGCCGTCGCCGCCACTTCCCCCGCCCGTTGCCTCGTCGCGTGTCTGTCGCCCGTGCCATCTGCCGCCCAGCCGCTCGACCCTGCTGCCGCTCCCCTCACCCTCTCGTGTCACTATGTATCCCCGCCCTTCCGGGCCACCGACGTGCAATCCCTCGCTTTCCCGCTCTCTACCCTGCTGGACCGCTAATTCCGCTGCCGCCCACTCTCGTCTCCCGTTTTCCCCGTCGCCTCATCCTGTGCCCTGTCGCCTGCGCCGTCGCCCTTATCCCATGCCCGCTCCTCGTCGTGTCTTTGTCCCCAGCCAGGCGTCGCTCGCACCCCATCGTCGTCTTCTGTTGCCCACGCCGTCGCTGTCGCTTCCCACGCCCGTCTCCTCGTCACGTTCCTATTCCTCGCGCTGTTGCCGCCGTCTGCCACTCGACGCCGCCAGAAATCCTCGCTGTCGGGCCGCCATCCCCCCCGCCCTTCACTTCCACCCACTCTGTCCCCTGCTGCACCACTGCCATCCGGCTCATTAATTCCGCCGTCCCGCCGTCGCCACCATGTCCCGGGTTATCCCTCCTGCCGGGCTGATTCGGCCCTCTCGCTGCCCCTCATCCCTCGATCTCCCATCCCTCGCTAAGCACTCCGTCTATTCTTCTCGCACTTCGAAGGGCAGGATATCCTATTTTGCGCGCAGCGTACGTATATATCTTGCTTTTTCCTCCTTGCTTGCCCTCATCATGTTTCCTTTTCTTCTTTGAGGTACTTTGATTCTTGTTCGCTATGCAAGTTCACTAGCCTTATCATATTGCATTCCTCAGTCGGACGTCAGCGGTGCGTTGAGGGATTTCTCTTATATTTCACTCAACTGACATCTCTTTGGCATTTCACCCTCGCCGTGCGCCGCCTACCTGCCCTTTGGCCCCACCATCTCTTCCACCCTCACCGCTTCCGCCGTTCGCCTGGAGCACCTGCACACGCTCCCGCACCTTCAGCTGCACCTGTCCCGCGCGCCGTGAATCCGCATCTCGTCGCATGTGCGACTTGGTCTGCGCGACGGTCCGTGTCGCCCCGTTCTGTATCGCCATAGACATCGCACGCATCGCTTGTGCGTTGCTCGCTCCGTTGCCAAGCATCATTGTCGCCTCTCAAATACAGATCAAGGGCAATTCTGCTAGCCTCGTCTCCCACGTCTCCATTATCTCTTTTCTTCTTTTGTTTCAATCACTCCAATAATAGCACTTGACCCCTCGAGCCTGCAACACATCCAGTAAGGAATTCATGATATGGATCCAGTCAACAGGTACGTTTCTTGTATCGGTCTGTCTATTTCATAATGCCGATATTTCATTCTCCTCGTCCCTGCTTCATCCGTGCTGCGATCTGTTGCGGACTCGAGCAGCACACCTTTCCCCGTCAACCTCGCCTCCCACCACCGACTCTTGTCTGGAGGCGCACGAAACAGCGCACCCTTTCCCCTGCCTCGCATTTATCCTTTATTTTACTTTCTATTTTGCTTCTCTCCTCATATTTTTTCCTGTCTCGGACACGTTTAGCGGAGCAACCAGCAGAATGACTGCGTATATGTCTCGGACATATCCGTACTCCCTTTTCTTCCTTCCTGCTGCCTCAACTGACGCTTGGTCTCAGATTTTTCGCCTATTGGGAAATCCATTGCACCTGATCTCTCTCTCAACGCTGTAGTGCGCACATACTCTCTTCCTTATCATTCTTTCACTCGCGTTGGCCATTCTCACGCTCCAGGTATTATACTCTTTTTGCTCCAGCTGTATAGTTGGCATAGAACCTATGACATGGATTAGATATTGCAATACGTGTCTCATTACGCGCTCATTACGCGCTCATTCCCGTTCCCCTGTTACTCATTGTTTGGTTAGCCTTCTATTCAATCGTCTCTCCGAGTCTCCTGCACCCACGGCAAATCAATTTCGGCTTGTCTTTCTTTCAAGGTACGCATATATCCACTTTTCTCCTCCACTTTCACTCATAACTGCCATTACTATTAGCCTTCTGGTTATAACCCATCCTTTCACCTCCACTGTCTCTCGAGCAGCGTATCTCGTGCACCCACGGCGCATACATCAAACATGCTGTTCGTGGTCATTTCAAGAATGCTCACCGGCGCTAAATCAGCCATGCAATGGATCGGGCCCATACTCCTTGCTTCGTTTTTATATTCCTTTTATCCTCGTCCCATTCACAGGTTCAGCGCGCACTGTACAACATACCATCAATTCTGAGCTGCTGCATCCTCTCCCATTCCTATTCTTCCCCGAAGCGCCTTCGCGCTTATCCCGCGAGCCTCCTCGTTGCGCGATGACCGGCGCCGCCACAACGCTCACACCACAGCCGTAACCATTCCACGCTGCGCGTCTCCGCGTCTCGTTGAGGATACAGCTTGGTGCAGACCTTGTCGCGCTGCCTGTGTCGCCTTTTCTACGCGGCCGGCGTAGACCTTCACCCGAGATTTCCTTCATTTGACCGTCTGTATTTATCTTCTCGTTTCATGTACGGTGCTGATCCCAATATCTCAATCTCCCATCCGTCCTTCGCTCCACCTAGACATCGCTCTAGAGGGATACCACGCGAAGGCTGACACTACGATCGCATGTATATATCGCTCGGCGGAGCGCATGCATCTTTGGGTACGTCCACGCCCTCTCTTCATCAAGCTGAATATGTACGACGTCTATTTAAAATACTGACCTACGGCTCATTTCCAAGTCTCAAGCACCTGATATCTGCTCCGCCGTTAGACGAATATGACGTGCGCCAGGTAGGTTGTCTCTCATACATTATTCCATTCAACTTTCGTCTAACACCTGCGCTCGTCTGACAGCCCCCTACTTTTGCGGTCACTGAACCTGAATTTATTGCAGACGAGAGGTATACCTGATCAAATGAAGGTATGCCGTCCATTCTTTCTACGAAACATCCTGCTTAAAGACTCTTTCCATGAATCAAGGCGATGTATCTTGCGCAATCCCCCCGTCCGAGCACCAGGTATGATACAGAGGTATGTTTCTCTACTTCACATTTGTGTTGACTTGCAGATAATACTCCACGCGCCAGCCACGCCGGCGACGTCTTCGACGATCCACACCGTGAGTTTTTTATTCCCATTCATTTTCCTTTTGGCTTGTGGCCCGAACTTCTTACCCTTGATGGCATCCTTGGCATTCGCTGTCTGCAACTCGACAGAGTGCGAGCTCAGTCCAGACACCTCGCGAACCCTTCCTCTGGTACGTCACTTTGATTTTCCGTTGTGCTTACTTCGCTCTTCTTCTTGTTTCGTTCCAGGACAGCCGCGCTTCTCCTCACCCCGTCGCTGTTGGATGCCTGGGACTGTGCACGTCTACCGCATTCGCTCTGCATGCACATCTTTGTGCGGAAAGGCTCAGTGCGCTCGGTGCTCATCCACAACTCATTCAAACTGTATTTGGACGTGAGCCCTGCGATAATGCTGGGTCAATAGGATAAATTTTGCTAACTCACAACACTCTGCCATATGCAACGGCTCGCGACGGCCGATGCGTCAGATCAACCAAATTTGTCAGGCGTTGGGAGCCATTGCATGCCACGCTGGACCATCGTCAGCAGAGGCTCTGCACGTCGACAGGTTGGAGCCTCCCAGCTACGGTGCGGCGCGGCGCGCGATGGCCACATGCCGATGGCGGAAAGTGCGCGCAGTTACAGAAGGATTGCATGATAGCAAGCACTACAATCAGCCCAAATTTCACGAGCTCAACAAACTGTCCAATTGAACTATGACCGGAAAGAAACTTTTCGGTGCGTTTCAAGGAATCTGTGTTGTATTGAGGTAGCAGACAAGAGAATGATTGGTTTTACCCACCGCAGGGTTCCCGGGTGCAAAACTTGAATGGGGTACAACATGTCAGTAAGAGCAACAGCTGAGACATTTGGTCGATTCACATTCGGGAATTGGAACGCACACTTCGAAGAGGGGGAATTCAAGATTGCGCAGCAGGTCTTGACCTTCTGGATTGAAACCCTTGCCCTCGTTGAACTTGCGTAGTCCAGCGTAGATACCTTCATCCCAAAACGCCATACTGACTTCAGTACGGAGATTCATTGACGGAAATCCGAGACTCGAAGCTTCCTCGACGCAGAGTGGCTTGTGTCCTGACGGATCAAGTAACCAGTGCGCTGGACATTCGGGCCATCGGCAGGACATTCGCCCAATGATGAAATCTGTAGGCGAACATAGGAACAAGTAGCCGTGAGGAGGATTCTGGGTCCGTATTTAAGGCTCCAGCCGTTTTCGTTTATAAACGTTTTAAACAGATAAAACCGTTTTTCTTTTCTTTTTTTTTACACCTGGACAAATGAAAACAAAAAGAAAACAAACAATTTAAACGGTTACTTCCTTGCAACGTCTTCAAGGGTCTGAAGGACAATCATTCCACTTTGTTTGATTGCATTCAATTATTATAGTTCCTCAATAACAAGCTCATTCAACTCGTCGAGCTCCCAGGTCCTGCCAGCTCGTGAACTCCTCTTGAGTTGAACCAACACCGGCTCTTTCCGAGATGCTGTGCAACCTTCTCACACCTCCTTTCTGTGCTCTGCCTACACCGAGACGGCTCATATTCACGGGGAGAAGGGATCAGTGTATTCATTCGGTAAGTTAGCAGTCTAGAATTCATCATAACTGCCGCGGATTTCATCCCCATTCCAGGCTCCGCCAAATAACCGTTTGAAACGTTTTAAACGGTTTTATAAACATTTGTTTTCGTTTTCTTTTTTTTTATGGCCGGGCACAAACGAAAAACAAAAAGTTGGAGCCTTATCCGTGTTCCAATCTCAAGAACAAAGTTGACCAAATCAAGGAACATTATCACGAGGTGAGAGAACACTTCTGCGGGACAGGACGAAACGCACCATAATCTTCGTAATTCGAGATAATTCGAAGTCGCTTGAAAATAGAATTCGCCTGAGAAAGCCATGACATGCTGTATGGACCATGGTATCTGACGAGGGAAATCTCGTTGTTGAATACATCGGCGGCATTGCACCTGATTGAAGAGCCACGCCGGACAAATCCTGCTCGAACCGGCACATGCCAATCGCAACAGCGGATCCGTGGTATCACGGGCGACACGATCTTGGTACAATCTTGAATTGGGCGGCCTGGATGCCAATATATTATCGACCCCAATTTAACCTCCGCTTCCACCGATATGCAACTGATCTGCCGTTGAGTTAGGTAGGTGTAACACAGAAAATGCCACCGATGGAATCCAAGAGAAGCGATCGCTTGAGTGTCTCCGTGTGGATGATGAAGCGTCATCAAGCTCTCGGGTGGTGACAGCTCCTCCGCTCCGAGAGTGAATTCCGCATATGTTTGATTTTCCGTGAATTCCAGAGACAGACGGCCAGTCGAGCGGCGGATACAGAAGATACGGCCCTGCCGCACCAGATCTGCCCAGTGAAGCCGGATGAAATGTGATAGAAGAAACTCACCAGCAGAGATGGTAAAATAGCGGCGGTATATTCTTCAGCTTCCTGCGGCGAGATCAGAATATGCAAAAGAACCCAATGTGAATCGCACACGCTCACCTGTGAACTCCAGGAGCTTCAATTAGATTTAGCACCATTGAACGGGCGTACATACCGTGTGTGCAATGGTGTAAACCTGCAAAATTGCCGAATGTCGGAAGGACGCGAGAAATTGTTTGAAAGGGATCAGATCTATCTTACCGTCAAGATTAATGATCTCAAGTCAACAACGTCCGCACCGCCATAGAATACAGCTGCATGGATTCTAGACGAACTCGCAGTGCCATATATCTGAAGAATATGGGGATGTCTCAAAGCGCTTTAATGAAAGGCACAGAACCATGTTCTCTCCTCACCGAACGGCTGAATGCCAGAAAACACTATCCTTCCAGTCCTGACATGTAAATATGAGGGTGTTATCGAGGGATTGAACACGGGACACACCTCTTCAGCATTTTCACCGTGGTACAATGCGACCGCCATTGACCTGTTGCAGGATCCGACGCGAGCAGAGTACATTCGCCGTATGCAGCCTCGCTTGTAATTACGACCTACAACACTCGTGTCGTTGTCCAGTCGTATCTCTCTGCGTAGATCAATAATTCCCGGTGAAATTTGCAGAAAACCTGTCATCCATCGGCATTTATCAATCGAAAGAAGTGTCGGAGTTGAGAAGCATAGCTGGAGGCACAGATTCAACAACATTACTTGGTGGGTGCAGGCCGTCGCAGTTTGCGCGGCATGGAACGAGTACTTATTCCTGATCACGTGAGTGAGCAGGTTTATACGGAGGGTCTTGTCCATGTTGCTCACGGGACCACATCGGCATCGGATCCAACTCCGATGTTTGGCGTCATTCTGGTCCGTAAGACGAAAACTCTCACTCCCAACTCACTCCTCCGGTAACCTACCCAGGTCTTTGAGCATATACCAATCCGAAACCGTCCCACATTCATTCCAGAGCCTACACATCTTCAAAATGCCGATGCATCCTGGACGCAGTTAATACAGTACCATCCTTCCCCTGCATCGGAGATATATGGTGAATATCTCTTTTTGTACTGCCTCTGGACTTTGGCTGAGAAGATATATTGCCAGTATTTTCTCTTTTCAGTAGACGCCAATCTTTACTTGTCAGTAAACGGACAAGAATCGGGCGAACGGCATATTCTTTCGGACAAGGTCAAGTGTCCGAGTTCTAGGTAACACGCCACAGAGGTTCCCCCAAACCCGACACTGCGACACATTTTGTGCGTCCGACCCAGCAGAACAAAACCCACACACCTCCGCGATATCCCACAAAGCCCGATACATATTACTCTAGTTTCCTAGTTGCTTCCAGTTGAACTTGCGATCCTCGTGGTGATGGCAAGTCGTTGCTGCTCGACTTTCTGAACTTGACCAAGCTTTTAAAAGTACCAGTGATACAGTAGGGGTCACTCCCGATCATATTTCGCTATATTATCACGTCCAGATAGTCATTAGTTTCATTTCTGTCCACCGAGATGGCCGATAGATTCGTGTTTAAATTTTGACGAAGACAGATAGTAAGTACTGGTATCAAGCTATCTCTGTCACAAGGTGATCAGGTCCGCCCGGAGGGCCCCCACTTTTCTACTTGATATCCGTCTCTTCTTTGTCACTTGGAAGTAACTCGTTTCTGGAATCACTCGTTACTCGAGTGTTCACAGCATCGTGACGATCTGGAAATTTGCCCAACGGTTCACATTTTTGGAATGAATGACATTTGCCAAGCCTAACCTATTCCCAATGCAACTCCACTTCAATTCAAACTTCATCATAGACTTAATCTCAACCATGGTGTGCCAATAATCGCGCCTTCACCTGAGCGGTACGCTTGGTGTCATCGCTTATATGTGGTCCTCGTCAGGACTTGCGTCCGCCCCATGTAGACAGTACAATTGCACAACTATTGGGGTATCTGTACTAGCTAAGTTTTCGTTCTTGGTTCGTGCTATCCATACCAGTCAGGTGCCTGCAAAGTTGAATTGCCAACCAAGGTTGAGCAGCATCTCTACAAAGATACGACGCCCCACCACTCTCGACAACTGTGTTGAAATTACTTGGCATACAATTTGTATGTTTATAGTACAGGCTTGCGACCAAAGTCGAAGTTCAACAAAAGTTAACTTGGTGCGTCAATATCCTCCACAAACGTGTCTGACCGAGGACATCACATTCAGAAGTTGCCTTTAATTGTATTCGGGACTGCAGTGTTCCGATGTTGGGCGTCGAAGTTGATTTATAGCAAAACAGTCCCAGAGGAAACAGAATTTATTTCTCCAACACGGCACATGAAGAGTAAGTGTATAGATTCATGAACCACCAGGCATAATAATCTGTAAGGTCCCCGGAAGTTCCGCTTTTGTAACCTCCGAAAAATCCTCTGGATGGTAAGTATCACTCAACCTAATTGTACTTTTGTATCCTCCCTGACTCTGAGGTTCAAAATTCGAACAGAAGAAATGCAAATCACCCGAAACTACGATAATCGCTACCGGTAAGTCAGCCACACAGGCATTCGCAAAAAGGAATTGGAACAGCGGTGGCTGAAAGCTTCGAAGACAGATATTGAATGCACCAAACAGGCAACTCAAAGCATACCTCGCACTGCGATAATGCCCACAAGCCGGGAAACGCCGAAAATTCGCCCAAAAAAGGAAATTGAACCTATCAAAAGTTGAACCTAAGAGATCACAGGTCACACCCCCTGAACTTATGGTCGAAATGAAACAGTATCTGGTTTCTATCAGAGCTTGTAGGGTTGCTCAAGCCCATCTGTAGCTCCAATGTCCTGTGTTTTACCCCATTCGACGCGCCAGTTTGCGTTCAATCATGCCGACCATGTTGGCTCGTTTCTGCGCCCAGCTGCGGTGCACGAGTCGCGCAAGGCGTTCAAGGAGAAGGCGCTCGATGCGGAGGGGTTTAGGAAGGTCGAGGATGTGGAGATTTTGTCCTTGATTGAGCAGAAGGGGGCTGTGGGGATCAAGAGCATTTCGCATGGCGAGTTCAGGTGAGTTTGCATGCGTCTGAAGGTTCCTTAGTTCACGCACCCATGGCGCAGGAGAGAGTATTTCCATCTAGGTGCGTTTTAATATTAGTCTTCGATTCAACGCTAACGTCACACTAGATTTCATAGAACATCTTGAGGGCTACAAATTGTGTCACGGTGTCGTTCGCTGAGCGGGGCATGTATCTAGGCATCAAAATCACCGCAAATAATCTTCCCGGACAAAGACGAAGAAACGGTGCCCACCATTTCGGTCGTTGGGAAACTGAAGCATGTGAAACCGATCCGGCTTGCAGATTGTGTGTGTGCCTTGGCATCTGCTCCAATGCTTCGACCTAATCTTGTATCGAAGACCTATTCTTGCAGGAGCGCATCGATCCCAGTAGGGAGGTTGTGAGGGTCCCGATTCCCTCACCTACTATGGTGCGAGTAATTCATAGCATCATGCCGTTCATTCGAAGCTTATTCCATAATCCAGGTCCACTTCCGAGGCGGCCGATCCTCCATCGACCTGACTGCCTACCCAAATCTGGACGAGTCCTTTGATGACCTCGCCGCGGCATACCGCGAAGAAATAAGGATTCCGGCAGATGCTGGGTGCAAATTTCTACAGGTGAGATATTTATTTGGCCGACGCTTGAGGTTGAATGTTCAATGTTCGACAGCTAGACGACACCAATCTCGCGTACCTTTGGCGAGTCGAATGAATCTAACTTCTTACCCTATTACTTACCGACGGAAATAGTGATTTGAAGATGCGCGAGGCTTCCGCTGGACGAGGAGAGGATTTAAATACCCTCCCTCGACAGTATGCACAGCTTATTAATGCTGCGCTGCGGGATCGGCCTGCAGACATGACTGTCGGTTAGATTTTTGCCCGCAGTTCCTTGGTGGCCGACTTAGACTTTGCTAGGTATTCACTTATGGCGAGGGAATTTCAGGAGCCGCCATTTCGCAGAGGGTGAGTCATGCGTGTCATCTGCCGAACGCGTGCCGACGTTTTCAGGTGGTTATGAACCCATCGCCCAGGTTTTATTCCAAAACCTCAATGTCGACGTTTACTTTCTCGAGTGTGATTCTTCCCTCTCCATTTCCAGACGAACAGGAACAGATGCTAATTTCGTTTTCAGTCGACACCGTGACAAAACGGGCTGGAACGTTTGAACGTGAATCTCTTATACCCTCTTGATAGTTTACCGTGTTTCTTACGTTCACTCCAGCTTTGCGTTTCTGACCCAGAGGAGAGAAGGTCGTGATGCTTGGTCTTGTCAGCTCCAAAGTTCCTCAACTCGAGTCAAAAGACTATATCAAAAGCCGTATTGCGGACGCGGCCAGTTCGCTCCTCTCGAACAACTTGGGCTTTCTCCCCAGTGCGGATTCTCGAGTACGGGTCACGGGAATGAGGTTTGTTGGTCCTGGAAGGGACACGTTAGATTGACATTAGACAGATCACCATTGCCGACCAATGGGCGAAGATGAAGCTCGTGACGGAAATTGCATCGGACGTCTGGGGTCGTCCTGACGCAAGAATGTAAACTTTCAATATGGACTCGTCTTTATTTTCTGTGTAGAGGAACAGCAAAAGATTAATTGGATACATGGATGTCGTCTAGTAATGCAAAACAATGTATGTACTTGGTTCATATACATCCCTCCTTCTACTCCTAATACCGCGCCTGCTTACTCTCGTTCCCTGCCCCGTTCACCTCGAAAAAGTCCTCCGGCCGATCCCGCTTCAATACCCGCCGCCGATTGTTGACGGGTAAGCGCTGGTACGCCGAGTCCTGACCAGGAGACCCATTGTTCGCCCAGCCAGCCTGGTTGTATCCCTGCATCATCCCGGCGACGTTGTTCATTTGCTGTTGCTGGAATCCCGTGGCAAGCGCGATGGCGGTGGCCATTTCTTGAGCCTGCGCAAGCTGCAGCTGCGTGTTATGCCGTACTTGTGGGGGCAAGGAGGGATTTGGAGCATCGCTGAGATTTGGGCGATTTGCGCTTGCAACTGCGGGATGCTATCGGCCACCATTTTCGACATGTCCATATTTGCTTGTTGGTCGTAAAAATCTTGTTGGTCCTCGCCTTGGCCGGCAGTTCAAACTAGAAACAGCAACCTTCATTCAACAACACAGCCGGGAAGAAAGACGTTATACTAACCGAACTAGCAGCACCTGTGGCCGCTGCACCCTCGTCGCTGCCCTCTTTTTTGCTTTCCTCAATCACACTCTCGATATAGTTCGCAACCTTGGTGCGCATCGGCTTGTCGACCACACGTTCATCGAGAGATGCAATTTTCTTGGCACAATTCGGACAGACAAAATCTCGCTCAAGCAAATGTGTCTGGATGCACTCCTCACAATAGTGGGTACCACAACAAGGCACCTTGACCACGTCTCGAAAGAGTTTACTGTCGATGGGACACACGAGAGAGGGATCGTTAGTGGTGCGTTCTCGGACTTCAGCGGCAGTTAATCCTTTGCGCGACGAGACTTGTTTTTGCCAGGATGCGCTGTGGTCAAGCAAGTTTCTCGAGGATTTGGATTGGCGACTTACGAATCCGGCTGCAAGTTCTACATCTTTGTTATCTGCCTACACAACTTCATTCGGACTGAACTGTTCCTTCATGGTTTCAATTTCAGCCATTGCTTCGCCGGGTCAGATGCATTCGAAAGCGGCGCGACAGGGCTACTGTGAGTGCTGTCTTTCCCATCGGCACCATGAATTCAGGCAAATCTTTGAAAAAAAGTTAGACAAATGACCATCGGTGCGAGGATTAGATATATAAAAGCAACGTCTTCCGAAAAGTGAACAGAATATCAAAGAAATGTAGTGTTTCTATAAATTTCCGCGTATTTCCGTGGATTTCCATTCAAGGTAACGACATAATGATCGGCGATCGTCACGGCGTTACGCTCTCTCTCTGTCTTTTACCACCACTATCCCAGTTTGCGAGTGTCATACGCTCGCAACCCGGTGACCTCTTGCTCTGCTGTGGCTCCCGGGGCAGCTGTGAGCCTGACACTCACAGCACGGGACCGTTTGCTGCGGAGAGCAGGGACCAGGCACTTGTGCCACTGACACGTTCCTGTAGTGCAAGGAAGTGACACCAGGACTGCCGCTGGGACCATCCTGAGCGTGTGTGTAGATGAAATAGCGGGCATAGCCGACCTTGGCGCATACCGGTGTCTAATCTATGCATGCGTTCTGCGTTGGGAGTCGCATCCCCGGTGGCTAGTCCGTCTTCGGCAGCAGCAGCGTGGGTGGCGAACGTGGGCGTTGACGAAGCGAAAGGCGATGCGGGAGAAATGTCCCGTTGATTTGAAGCCTACCACGGCTGAATAGGGGAGAAAACGGCTGAGAAACGAGCTTCAGAAGGTGAGAATCTGAAAATTTTGGGATGACGCACCAAAGTCGTCGGCGGCGGCGGGGACGGCGCGGGCGGGCGTTGACGAAGTGGAGGTTGCTACGGGAGACACGTCCCGTGGATTTGAGGCCAACCTCAGCTGAATCGGCAAGGAAACGGCTGAGAAACAAGCTTCAGAAGGTAAAAATCTGAATATTTTGGGAGAACGCACCAAAGTCGGCGGGGGCAGCGGCATGGGCGGCGAGCGCGGGCGATGACGAAGCGGAGGGAGATGCAGGGGACACGTCCCTTCCATCTGAGGCCCACTGCGGCTTCTTCGCGTCGTGCCACAGAGCGTCCGGTGGAGTACGCTCCGAACGGAGCGTATATCTTCCCATTTCGCCTGAATCGGTGCGTGCATGTGCCAATCGCTTTCCTGGGCTGCATTACATCTGGACGATGTTAGACGCCTGACGCAGCATTTTACGTGACGGAGGACAGGAGGTGGTACGGAACCATTAGCGTCGGAGCTGAAGAAGACCGACCCTCCTCTCCCGCTCTGTATGTACACCGTATTGGTTTTTTCCCTCCGCCTGTTCTGATTCGGTTCATCGGTAAGCTGCAGCACACGTTTGGAACGTCTTTTGTGGACTCAGCGGAGGCTTCGACGTCGCTGCTCTTGGCCGCTGGAAGTGGTGCGCCCTCCTCAACATTTGCATCGTGGTCCCTACTCCCCGCACCCCTTCTCCTTCACACTGCTCTTCTTCCATTCGCCCTCGCGCCATCCTTCTCAAGATCTCGATACTCGACCACCGTCTCTGCGCTCAATTTCCTTTTGGGGAGTTCTTCAGACTCTGGAGAAGAAAAAATCCGCAGATGATTGGGCATTCAATTGTGTCTCATGCAAGTTCATCGACACCTTATCCTCTTCCTCTTCATGCCCGCCTACGTCTCCCTCCCCCCATTCCCCCTCTCGTATCAGCCCTCCTCCTGCAATCCTATCTATTCCCCTGCCCCATGCCATCGTCTCCCTCTTGCTCGCGCGTATTTCGCCCCTCCGCTGCCCGTCTTCTCCTTCCGCACCCCGTTCAGCATAGAGTACATCCCCTGCCCTATCTGTCCTCTCATTCGCGCCCCAGTAAGTCCACTGTCTCCTAGACGAGACGAGAATCGGGGAGAGTGCGGATGAATTTGAGGCAGAAGGAAACAGAGCGAGTAGATCAAGCGCGGAGAAATTCGGGTAGATAGGAGAACGCGCACGATACTGCGAAGACCGGCAGGGTGAGAGAAAGAATGGAAAGAGGACATCAGAAAGGACGGGGAGGAAGAAAGAGGGCTGAACGTGCCGCGGAGCGTTAGTTTGCAGCCTACTGAGCATGAGAACAGATGGACGATGACCGGTACGCGCGGGAAATTTGCCTTTACAGAAAGCTTGTTTAGCCAAAGTCGAAGTTGAAGGGGGCATTCTCGAACTCAGCTCGACCAGTAAGCGTAGCTTCCTCTGAATTGTACATAGAGGCGAGGAAGAGATACCACGACGCATGGGTGCGATTGCACGGATGTCGCGTCTCAAATGGCGATGAGGTTCCATCGCGAAACGAAAAGGAACCGGACCAAGAAGAGAATCAAAGGCATTTGAAAAAAGCCGGGGATGAATTTGGAAAGTATTTCGAATCGAATTCGGGAGCTGTGGACAGATGTGAATGGCGCTAGCCAGATACTTGATTTTGGGTTCTGCCAATTAATATTGCGGCAAGATGCTCTTGCTCCGTAGTACTGACAAGGAGGGAATGTTATCTCAGTACGTTGAGGTGCACACGAGGGATAGATCATTTCGAGAGGTGGATTCTTGATAAAGACCCTGTACATCCCTGTATTCGGCGCCATCGGAATGCTGTGGTCAAAGGAAGCGGGCAATTTGAAGGCAGGAGTCAGGGGAAAAGATCCAGCTACAGCTACAAGCGTTTAGCATTCCGAATGGAAGCATTGGACGCAAAAGAGAGACATCGGTGCGAAGGAGATGGTGGGAAAGAGCAAGAGAGAGTGATCGGACGCATCGGATCTCTTGTTTGTGACAGTGATGACATCGACTCCGAATGCCGCCTCCAGCTTGGCAGGAACCATATGATGCCAGCGCCCCTCCTCTGCTCCCCATTTTCATGCCATTCATGCCGCCTTGGCCTCAAACGTCCGCTCCAACTCCGCCAACTCGCCGCACATCGACACTTTCGATGCCGCAGCCTGCCGCCGATCGATCCAAGCTGGAGGCTGGACACAAGCTGGACAAGTCTGTCTGTGCCTTGTTGTACCGCACTCGACGCCCACTTGCAGCTGAGCTATCCCAAGCCGCCGGTGATGCTACAGAAAACTGCTTCGCCTGTGGCCCCGTTGTTTTCTTATCGACCACATTGCAAAGAGCTAGCTGCTGTCGTCGTTCTCTCTGTCTATTGCCTTCGTTACGGGGTGCCACGCTTTCCCATTTGTCTCGTCGCGACTCATCAACTTGGGGAACAGCCGACTGTTCTTCACTAGTTGCACTGTCTATTTGTCCCTCTCAAATGTGCGCATACGGGCCAATGGCGAATCGATAGCCGATTGTCATAGATGAGTTGTTATGAGTGGTGCGCCGTCCTGTGAGTGCTATTCCGGGTTATCAAGTGCGTCTTTTACCTTATTTCCTCTCCTGTTCTTCTTTCCCCGAGACATTTCTCCCTCTGACCCATCTTTCAGCGCTCAGCCTTGCGTTTTGTATTCGTATCCGCTGGACTTTGTCCACGTTACTATGCCCTGGCCGCACCCCGCTATCCCGCTATCCGTGCTTCTCATCTCGCGTCCTCACCTCACATCCCCCGCGGACGATCTCGTGTGTCTAGAGCCGTTTCGCGCAGTCCGACTGTCTGCGGTCTGCGCCGTCTTTGTGCACTGTCTTGGACGTCATGCGCATTCGTCTTTCTGCCTGAGGTATGCTTCAACTATACTGAAACGGACACCGCTCACATCTTTTTGCTTTGAACACAGATGAACAGGCAGGGGAACAGGCAGGAATACGAACCGGAGGCGTAATCATACCCGGCAGCTATATTTCTTCACATTTTTTATTTCTAGCTGAATGAACCCAATCCAGGCTGCGTTCAGAGCGTTCCGACCAGACGCCATTAAGAAGTATTATCGTGTGCTATCTTGTGCGCGCGAGAGCTTCGCTGCTGAATGCCAGTCAGCGTAGCCGGTACGCAAGTAGAGATCAGGCTTAAAAGGTACGTAAATCTAAACTTTAAAGACAATCAGTCCGCGCTGGGCGCTGTCTCGGTATCTGTTTTCCTCTTTACTGATCATTCTTTTCACAAACAGGCCCAGCGTTTTGTTTGAGGATTCATTAGGGGAGCTCAGAGTAGAACGCCGGAGCGTGAGCCTCGCCGCGACGGTACATCCGGAGATGGCCAGCGAATGGGGCAGTGAAGTCAAATTCTGGGAGGAAACGAATAAGAAAATAAAGGCGGGATGAGACAAGGAGAAGACGCACTTGGTAGCTGTGGCTTCTCCCTGACATAACCTGCTCCTAGCCCGACCCATGAACGATGCAAGGATTTCTTGAATTTCGTGCACTTGCAGCGGGATTTCCGTCATCGGCGAGGGTACATTCGACGTTAACTCATCCATATGTCGGCACCAGATGCTCGATTTCTACTGCGCAAGTGGAATTGGAGCCGCGCGGTGGCGGAGGAAGAAAAGAGCGGGCTTGGTTGTGAACGGCAGATGCCGTTCTCACTGATCCGAAATACCCCTTGCTCCCAAAACTCATCACGATTTTCGGGCTTTCTTCGTCGCAGGCCTCTCATGTATCTTGTCGCCCTAGTTTCGGTCTCCACAAAGGATTGTAGTGCTGGTGCCTCACAAACCCTACTACGATTCCCATCTATCTGCACAACTAGCTGCTGCCACTCGTCGCTTCCTGGGTCAACTCATCGCCAGTGGATTTGATAGAGACACGACTCTGGGACGGAGACCTGAAAGAATAGGAATGGTTAATTCCTTTCCATACATCTCGCTCACTTTGGATTTTCTTTCTCATTTCTCCTTGCTTTCAGAATCTTACATCTGTGTACGATCCGCCGCTGTTGCTGCCCGGCCCTCCTGTTTTTCGCTACGGAGGCGCTGCGTGAATTGATGTGCGCCACACAGTATCGTTCGATTGGCTGCCGCTCGCGTGGGACGAAGGGATGCGTCCGTCGTACTGACCCCGCAGCGATTCCAATATCCAGTGTGTATTCCTTTTGCTTCCTAACCCATCCCTCTGCATCTTTCTCCGGCCCCTCTCATCACACCTGTCTTCTTGACGTCCATTTTTTTTTTTTTCTTTTTTTTTGTCTTTGAACTCTGGCTCGCGTTTGGACAGATCCTCACCTGCCCTAACGCCGCCAGTCCCGCGACTTGCCGCCGATAACCACGGGATTCGGATTAGCGCGGGTCCTGAGAACATGGAGAGTTTAGGATTAGGCGGTGTGGGTACTGGGCACACGCGAGGCCAAGGTTCGTCTCGTTTCCTTCTCTTTCGGCTTTCGTTCCCTTCCCTTCACAGTTTCGCCTTTCCTACCTTTTCCCGCCTCTCCTTATTTCCGTTCCTCTTTCGTCTTTCCCGCCCCATTTCCACCCTTTCTTTCTCTCCCTCCTTTCCTTGTTTTCTCCCTGTCCTGCTGACGAGGTTGACAGGACCCGACTGCTGTTACAGCAGGCCGGAATATGTGCTCCCCCGCCTGTCCAAGTGTCTGCGCCTGGGATGGGGACTACGGGACGGAAGGCACGGCGACGGTGAGAAGCATGCCTACGCCCTGGAGCATGGGTAGTGACACTCGCCCCGCGATGCGCACCCACGAACTCGTACAGCTGCTCTGCGAGGAGCTCCAGATACGGAGATAACGGCGCCGATTCGGTACGTATCTTACTGCACGTCCCTCCCTCTGCTCTCTTTGCTCATTTCATCTTTTCATCATCAGGACAGCACACACGCAGGAGCCACCGTGCTCATCAGGACCTGTTTCGACGACGCCTCGTCGCGTTTCTTCGCTCGAAAATCACGGTTATTCACCGCCATCACACGCCGCGTCCACCGTCGCTTGCCTTCCACGTAGACCATCTCTACTTCGTCAACGTCCGCCTTTGCACCCGCCACCTCCGCTCTATGCGAACCCCACCGCACCCTTACACCTCCGCTCCATCCTTCGACCTCGATGTTTCCGCTCCCCGCATCCAGTGCCTCTCTCTCCGCCTTCCGACACGCCGAATTCCCCATCTTTGTACGACCACACTGCTACCTGTTCGTTCCTGCTTTCCCGCCCCAGCCCGTCCCCTTGCGCCATGTACCCATCCCCTCCTTCCTGTCTCGTCCTCCCTCAAAATGTATCTCCAGCATCAACCTCAAAATATCTCCCTTTGAAAACCAGCTCCACTTTCCGGCGACTTTGTGCCTCAAAAGGCTGTGACTGGACCGCTCTGCAGCGCGTTCTACCCCATCTCCCGCGGGCCCCTGCCGCGCCCAAGAGTCGTGATCTTCCTGCAATGGTCCGACACGCGCAGGACTCACCATACGAGTCGATCGGCTTGGATTTCCGACGGCTGTACGCCCTCAGCCTTTCCACCCTCGGCTGCTACCGCTCTTACTGCAACCTCACCCCTTTCTCCCTCCCCGCTGAGCCACGCACCTAACCTACCATCTCCGGCGCTTATGATTCGCGCCTTGTTCCATTTCGCCTCGTGCTCGCCTCAATCCTCTTCATTTGCACGTCGCCCTATCTGCCCATCTTTCCCCTCGCTCCCCGTCCTCCCCAATCCTCCTTCGTACACAAGCCGGATTTCTCTGACGGCGACTTCTGTATGCGCACAGGTTACGGACTGTATCGACAGATATATATGCTGCGTTTCCACCCACTTCGTTCCTCGAGCCCCAACTGGAAATTTCGGAGATCCATCATTTTCCGTCTGGTTGCTGTTACTCAACGGCGAACTTATTTCCAGCAACGGGTTCTTCTCATTCATTCTGAACTCACGGCACGGCCACACAGTATCACAGTCGTCTCAGAATCTAAATGAAATAAAAGATGAATATTTACGGCCCTGGGGCAAAGCGCAAGTCGCAATCCTGCGCGAACGAATTCCGAACATAATCGAATGACTCCTCGTGGATACTTTATCTTTCCATTTGTATGTCTACTTCATTCTGGCGATGAGGACAGAAAAATTACCTGGTGGTTGCCAGGTGCGCATCTGGAAGCTGGCTAGTCCAGCATGCGCCCGAATCCTTTCCCAAATTCGCCGTCGAATCCAGCTGCGATCCCAGAGCTTAGAATAACCACCGGGGCAACAAACATCCACTGGTGAGCGCTCAGTTTTTTCCCTCCTCTTTGTTTTTGAGTGCGTTCTGACTGACTGACCATCCCATTTCCAGAAAAAATGATACGTTGAAGGCCATCCGATTAATCGAGCTGACCGCTGGATTCAGCCATGTACACCAAATTCATTCCGGGGGCAAGGTCAAGAATCGCACGATGATAATACCCCGTACCCATTTGTGTGGGCGGAATATGAACAATAAGTCCTCCTGGAGTCGACGGATATCAACACTCGCAGATACTCTGGTTTCACCGAGTGTAGGGCTGGTCCAGTGCAACCAACCATTTCACATCTCAGAAAACTTCAAATCCCTGCTGCTGTTTGTCCCAAGTTGCTTGTGAGAGATAGGAACACGCTCGCCAAGTATGCCCGAATTCAAGATAAGACCGATGACCGAAGAAATGTTGAGATTGAACAAAGTTGGCAAGTGCACGTGCAGATAAACAGTCCTATACGACGGCGAAGGCATTCGTGGCTTTGAGGCTTCCACCATACTTGATAAGATATGGGCGAGGCCTGAACCTTCACAAGCGTCATGCTCGTCGAAAGCAGCGGTTCTCCGCCTCAACGGTAGACCTGGTGTTGGTGTGTCCTATATCTCGGCAATTGAGCGTCAAATTGACCTATCCATTTACCATCTAGTTGCCTTGTGGCCTTAGTTTCTAGGTTCAGAAAGATAGGGGAATGAATTGTCTTTGGAGTGGTATCCAAGTGCTGACTGACAGATAGAAACCCAGATTTGAACCAAACACCATGGGCCGCACCTGCGACACTTTACTTTTTTAACCAGCGAGAATGGTCCTGAATTTCATCTAGTTTTGATCTAGCGAAGAACCGGCGGCTACCAACTCCTGCCTAGCCATCCTTTGTATCTCATCCTTTTCTCGAAAGCATGGATACAACTACATACAGTTTTTTTGCCTCAGCCTGTCGCTTGCACCTCCTGTTGATGGATCCGCATATTAATTTGGTGGAAAACCGGAAACCGGTTGGAAGGAATTGAACTGCGGCACTTGCAATCGCCAGAAATGAATAGTATAGACACGCCTATCAGGTGGTTTATTAGTTTTGGTGAGACCGAGGGACGGTGAATTACTTATTGCGTCCTAGCCGTTGCAAATGAAGGCGGAAAACAAAGGAAGCAGGTCGGAAAAGATATGGGGGAAAGTTGTAGGAGGTACTCAGCCTGAACTGAGACTCGGAACTCCTCGTTTCCGCAACTTGTCGTGAATACACTCGGCGGAGTTTTTTGCGGGAGAATCGAATTTAAGGATGGCCTCCATCCAATCCTATGAGGGTCAGATTGTACATTTAAAACTTTTCCGAGTTTTCGGCGATTCCGCAATATAAATTGGGTATTTAGCGCTATCCCCGCAAAAAAGACAGGCGTCAATCACTGTCCTTGTTTTGTGGGGAAATCACTGATTCCTGCAACACTATGAGGGTCGGAATATGAGGGTCAGAATGCACATTTAATCGGCCGCAAAAGTTTTCGGTGATTTCGGTGATTCCGCAAGATAAATGGGGTCTTGAACGCTATCCCCGCAAAAAAGACAGGTGTCGATCACTGTCTTTCTTTTGCGGGGAAATCGACAATTCCCGCAAGATATATTTGGACCCCCGCAAGACATATTGTCCACCCCCGCAAAACTTTTGTGGCCGCCCCGCAAAACTTTCTTGTTCCCAATCCCCCCGCATGATTTCCGAGTTTTCTCAGTCATGATATCCAGAGCAACTATTGGATTGGCTGTTTAGAGTAATGGTATACGATGCCAGTGTAAGGAGAGGCGTGTAAGGTAAGGAGCGTTGTGTAGATTAGGTGGGTAACTAATGAGTCCTCTATACACTCCACCCCAGTGTCCTAGCATTCCGGTCCACTTTTTTCAAGACGTTGTTTTCTCTCCCACGCGGACCGAGTATCGCCTCCGATGTCAAAACCGAGGGCACATCTGACTCGAACCCGATAAAATTGCCGCCGGATAAGGAGCAGTATAACTTTGGCCATTTGCTCTGCTACATCTCCACCGATCCAACGTAGTATTCCTCTATATCGTCTTTAATTTACACCTAACACTCCACAGGATGCATCTGAAGACCGATGAATTCTTTGTCTCTGTCCTCAAACTTTCGACGCTCTTCCAAATTGAGGACGGAATTTCCCATGCCATTCAGGTATTTGAGTTGGAAGGCAGCCGATTCGACGATTCGACGCTGGTCTCCAGTTTGAGCTCGCTCGGCTCTACCGTGTAGACCAGTGGGTGGAGCCCGCATTTCACAGATTGATGGAAGTATTACCCCTAACCGATCTCAATCTGGCTCTAATGTACTGCATTGGGCACATGGGTTTTTATTGGTTGGTAAAAACGAAAGCCAACATCGAGAAGCACCGGAAACAATTCACATTCAAACCGCCGAAGCCCGTCGTAGATCCCGACTGTCCCACGCCAGCGTTATGCGAGATAACCTGGCAGCAGGAATGGAACACAATGATCATGAAGGTCGTGCACCATCCTGATGTTCACACCCGCTGACCTCTTGTTTTCACTCTCGGAGACAGAAATTACCAATCTATGTGACAACTGCCGCAAGCTCACGGTGGGATGGATCTGGGGCACCGGCTATGCTACTGCCGAGGACGATATTATTAAGCGAGCTGTGGCGGCATTGACAGCCTTGCAAAGTGACGAACCCATTCGAGCAACCCTTCGGGATAAGGCGGCTCATGGGTCTGACGATCCTCTGGAGTCTGAGCTGATGTAGCATGTTGTTACTTCCATCTTCACTTTCTCGAATCCACGGAATTGACGTTCATTACCTGCATCTTACCTGGTACCAGTCAGACACACATTCCTTTGTACCTTACAGCCTATCTAATAGTTGCTCTGGATATCATGACTGAGAAGAAATCATGCGGGGGATTGGGAATGAAAAAAGTTTTGCGGGGCAGCCACAAAAGTTTTGCGAGGGTGGACAATATCTTGCGGGGGTCCAAATATATCTTGCGGGAATCGTCGATTTCCCCGCAAAAGAAAGACAGTGATCGACACCTGTCTTTTTTGCGGGGATAGCATTCAAAACCCCATTTATCTTGCGGAATCATCGAAATTGCTGAAAACTTTTGCGGCCGATTAAATGTGCATTATGACCCTCATATCAGAATGCATAATCGGTCGCAAAAGATATCGGCTTTTTCGGAGCTACCGCAATATAAATACACACTTTGACGTTATCCCCGCAAAATAGAGCAGCACCGTCCATCTTGCGGGGAAATCACTGATTCCCGCAAGACATTATGAGGGTCAGAATGTACATTTAATCCTCCGCAAAACTTTTTGGAGTTTTCGGCCGTTCCGCAATATAAATAGAGTTCTTAACACTAACCCCGCAAAAAAGACAGGTGCCAAGAGTTTCATTCGTTTTGCGGGGAAACCAGTGATTCCCGCAAGATAAAGTTGACCGCCCGCAAAATATAGCAGCGACGCGCCCGCAAAACATTTGGGGTCGTCCGCAAAACTTCCGTTCGACTTTCGGCAACATTTCTTGGAATTATTGGACACATTGGATATACAGGGCGATCAACTGAGTAGCTAGAAGGTATCATATTCCAAGGTGCGGCAAGGAATATGAACTGTGGAAGTAGTTCAATTGATGCTCAAGAAGTGGCCTAAAGTGCAAAGACGATGATGAGAGCAACATCTAGGATCAAAGTGAAGGCATGGCCAACAGTGTTACAGTGGCCACTTTAACTAGGAGGCTCGTGCGAGTCATCCCGGGCCAACTGTCCAGATATGAATACTCACAGCGCAATCATGCAATGGCGAACGTGAGATGGGTCAAACAGTGAACCAGTGAGATCAAACCGTGGGAACCTCTCGGCGATCCCAGCAATACTGGAGATTGTAGGGAATAACCAAGCGTGGCTTTTGTTCAAGTTCTTAACAAGCTCGAGTTCAAGTTCTTAACTGCATCAAAATACATTCGAGTCATGTTCTGTCTGGAGATGTCATGTAGGACTATCGGACTACCTGTATGAATCACTGAAACGGTGAGAAAGCACCTAGATTGCAGATGATTGATCCAGCAGCTGGAAAATTCCATGCTTTACTGCAGCACGTACCCTGCAAGTTGAACATCCCCGAGATCACCGAGCAGCTGCACGAATGCAGTCTATACCCTGGATTTCTCATTAGTTGGACATCAACCTGCGTGTTCCTGTCCAATGTACGCAGCCAAGAAAAATCCTAGCAAACCTGCGATACCCCCAGTATTCCTGTTCTGATCCAGAATGTGTGCCTAGGACTGCGACAGAACTCAGGTCTCGACCACCTGCAAAGTTTCCACGGCTGTCCACGTAATCCGAATTGTTTCATGACCAGCCATTCGGTTCAGCTCAATGGAAACAATATGAAATAGGTTACTAGGGGTCTGTAGGGTCGTAGGGACTAACCCTAGATTAGGGTTCCATTCACCAAGGCCAGTGGGAAGCCAGGTGGGTTACCTATCTGGCTTTTAATATCATACTGGACAGTAATGGGCGTCCTGGACGCCCATCACTACAGAGAGAGCAGAAGTCACATGCCTGTTATAATACAAATTTATATCCCAGCCAATACTATCCTATATAGTGATGGGCGTCCAGGACAGCCATTGCTGGAGGGAGGACAAAAGTTGTATATCATTGTCAATGCAAATTCATATGTTGGTCAATACCACTCTATACAGTGATGGCTGTCCCGGACGCCTATTACTGGAGAGAGAACAAAAACCGTACACTATAGTGTCAATACAAATTTATATCCCAGTCAATACCGTACACTATAGTGTCAATACAAATTTATATCTCAGTCAATACTACGCTATACAGTGATGGCCGTCCTGGACGCCCATCACTGGAGAGAGAACAAAAAGCATATACTAGTGTCAATACAAATTTATATTCCAGTCAATACAATACAAATTTATATCTCAGTCAACAGTCAACACGATACCAATTCATATCCCAGTTAACATCACACTATACAGTGATGGCCGTCCCGGACGCCCATCACTGGAGAGAGAACAAAAAGCATATACTAGTGTCAATACAAATTTATATTCCAGTCAATACAATTCAAATTTATATCTCAGTCAACACGATACCAATTCATCTCCCAGTTAATATCACACTATACAATAATGGCAGTCCCGGACGCCCATCACTGGAGGGAGAACAAAAACCATATACCAGTTTCAATACAAATTTATATTCTAGTCCAGTCAATACCACGCTATACAGTGATGGCCGTCCCGGACGCCCACCACTGGAGGGAGAACAAAAATTGTATATTAGTCTCAATATAAATTTATATTCCAGTCAATACGATACAAATTTATATCTCAGTCAACATGATACAAATTTATATCCCAGTCAATACCATACTATACAGTGATGGTCGTCCCGGACGCCCACCACTAGAAGGAGAACAAAAATAATTGTATACTAGTTTCAATATAAATTTATCTTCCAGTCAATACGATACAAATTTATATCTCAGTCAACACGATACAAATTTATATCCCAGTCAATACCACACTATACAGTGATGGTCGTCCCGGACGCCCACCACTGGAGGGAGAACAAAATAATACAAATTGATATTCCAGTCAATACAATGCAAATTTATATCTCAGTCAACACAATACAAATTTATATTCCAGTCAATGCCACGCTATACAATGATGGCCGTCCCGGACGCCCATCACTGGAGGGAGG
This sequence comes from Mycena sanguinolenta, assembly GCA_014462675.1. Classification (NCBI taxonomy): domain Eukaryota; kingdom Fungi; phylum Basidiomycota; class Agaricomycetes; order Agaricales; family Mycenaceae; genus Mycena; species Mycena sanguinolenta. The sequence goes on along the minus strand of JACAZH010000080.1, from coordinate 87,171 downwards.
GAGGACAAAAGTCACACAGTGTACAAATTCAGTGGTATCTGAATTGGGAAGTCAAGATGGCTATATATAGTAGTGTATTGATATCTCAGCAGATACTAGACCACCCGACATGGTCAAAGTTGGTACTATAGGTTATCAAGTGTTACGAGTTCAGTCATATCTAACATTATTCCGGCCAAAAAAAAGGCCATCATTGCTATCCGGGCGACATGGCAATTTTTTTAATCCCTTCCTTCTGGAAGCTGCACATTCTTGAATCCATTTTCAATTGTCTACCTGCTGAGGACCAATATCACTATTAGAATTCCTCTCAGTCTTTTGTTATGAATATTTCAAAAGTCTGATGTTTTCTGGGCGACAAGGCTTTGGCCCCGAAGTCGGCGTTGTCGCCCAGTTGACCGGCGACAACGCCAAGAGTTCAGTTTTGATCCCATCAAATCTTTCTCCGGATCTTATCAGTAGAGATCAAACCAAGGTGAATGGCGACAATCTGTCCTCTCTGGCACCCACCTCGGCGACACAGCACTCTGGACCATCCACCCCTGTCGCCCGAACCCAACAACTCTTGTCGACCGCCGGGGATCGGCCCACGTAGCCGTGTCGCCCAGCCGATCTTTCAACCGGCGACATCTTGTCAACCGCACCCACCTACCGATGGGTACCGGCAATACAAGGTCGATCACCGCGCTATTTGGTCGTGTTTGGTCATCGATTGCAGTTGTCCCGAGACTCAACGTGGTCCACAGTTGGAAGGAGCTCACCTAAAATTGCCAAAATATTTATATAAACTGCCTATAGTGTATTCTAACAGGTCTTGGAAGCGGATTGAAAATTATTGCTCAAAGACTGACATTGTGGAAATCTGCGCCCTAATACGACTGATTTGACCTTTATATCTTCGCAGATTTGCTCGTGAAAAATTGAACAGCATTTTGAGACACTGAACTTGATATTTGGGCGAAAACTTCGGGCAGATGGCTAGGTTCTGAGAGGCGTCTTTCGACCTCATGAGTCGGTATTGTGCGTGATGTCACGACGTGACTGAACAATCGCGCTTCTCTTTCGACGCGCCTCTGGGCAAGAGGTGCCAAAATGCGGCCTATAAAATTCACCAAATAGGTTTCAAAGGCCTTCAGAACTATAGAAACTCACTTTCATGGACTTGCGGACCAGAATGGCAATGAAAGTTCAATAAACTCTGATCCTGAAGCCGCGACAGATTCTGGCTCATCTGCCCCGCATTTCCCCCAATATCCTGCGACATTTTTAATGAGCCGTTATTTTATGTATTCCTGATTGCTTTTCAGGCGTTTTCGCATTTTTACTTGACACTTCTGTGTTATACAAGCCCAATTTCCGCAGAACCTGCAGTGTCTGTGTTGAACACGTTATAACAGCCCAATGGGAGCATTTAAAAAAGAAAAGCTTTCCTAGACCTGTTAGCGACACATCATGACAGTCTGCATGTAAAAAATCTAGCCAATATATGGAGTGGTTCTCTCAATAATGTCGATACGGTGATGAGATTGTAAAAGTGATCGTTTAATCGAGAATAAACAAGACCAAATAGCGCGGTGATCGACCTTGTATTGCCGGTACCCACTACCGAACAACAAGTCACCCGCTCCCTTTCGTTGTCGAGCGACAACGGGCGACAACACGCCTACCACCGTTCCCCTCGTCGCCGCCGTCCACACCACGCGACGCGTTTGTTTGTGCCAGCGTGGCATTGAGCTTGGCATCACGTCACTCTTTGTGCCCGACCACCACGTCGCCGACGACAAGCGTCGCCCACACCCATTGCGTCACCCACGTCGTCGCCGCTCCTCTCAGGCCTGTCGCCTCGTCACATCCCTGTCGCCCGCGCCGCGCCGCCACTTCCCACACCCTATCTTTCTAAACCGGGAATCTCACCTCAGATTCTGTGTCAATCTGCCCCAAATCTGCGGAATCTGAAGTTTTGGGGTGTTTTTCTGGTCTAAAATCACCTTGCTGGTAGTTTTTTTTGGTTCTTTTGAGCTGAATCTGTGGTTTTTGGAATTTTTTCTTTCCTCTCTGCCCGAAATTGACTGTTTCTGAAATCAGGGTGGTTTCTGAATTTTTTGGGTTTGTCATTTCTGTAAGACTGGAATGAGCCTACAGAAATCTCATCTGGCCTGAAATGATGGCATTTGAAATCTCATATTCCAACTCCACAGGCCAAATCTCTGTGAGCTGAAGGTTTTTCATTTCTGTAAGGCTGGAATCAGCCTATAGAAATCCTATCTGGCCTGAAACAGTGGTATCTGAAATCTCATATTCCAACGCCACAGGCTAAACCTCTATGATCTGAAGGTTTGTTATTTTTCCAGGGCTGAAATGAGCTTACAGAAATGCGATTTGCCCTGAAGTGGTGGCACCTGAAATCTCATTGTTCTGCTGAAGATCTGTAATCTGAAGTTCTTGGGCTTGAATTGACTGCATGTGTAGTTTTCAATCCAGTATGTACATCCAAGCATTACTTTCTGTAAGTGTGAGCCCAGCTTACAGAGATGTTGCCCAAATTTATTATTTTGTTTGGTTGGCCTAGATCTGCGGCACCTGAAGTTGTTTCCGTAATTAGTACTCAAATCAGTGGTGCCTGAAGTCTGGATGGCTGCCAGGCCTTTGCTGCTAAAGGTTGGCTTGAAGAAGAATGCTTTTTGGCAGAAGTTTTGCAACGTGGCAGAAAAAGGTGTAGTGGTAGATGAAACACCTGTAAGGGGAAACAAGACTTACAGAAATTCGGATAACGTAAACCTTCGCTGCCAAAATAAAGTTGCCGCCAGCGGGAATCGAACTCTACGCTGCTGCACTAGAGACACATCAGTAGCCAACTCAACCACTGTACCAAGTGACCATCAGGTAGAGGTATAACCAAGTACCTAAACCTGACTGGAGTGTAAACTCTCACTTACCGCGCAGCGCAGCAGTTAATCAAACAGCCATCACTGATGGGACACATGACACAGCCACTATTTCAAATCCGATTCAATGAGAGAATTCATATTAGACCCCTATGTCTAGCCATTATCCTCTGGTGCAAACATATAAGCAATATTGCTTAGCTGCCTTACCTGGACTTGGGCAGTTGCTGTTACAAACAGTGTGCCTTACAAACACAATTTTTATTGGCCCCGAGAGCTTGGCATTCTCCCTTCTGCAGTGCCAAGTTGTCTTTTACTCTGCTAAGAGTCACCTCAATCAGTGGTAGTAGACCTCCCTTGCTTTTGTTCTTTTTTTTACTGCTTTTCCTCTCTAGTTCTAGCACAGCTTCTGTAAGGACCATTTTGCCTTACAGAAACAGTTAACATCCTACCTTCCATTGGTTTCTCTGTCTTGAGGGATCTTCCCTCTTCCTTCCACAGCATTGAATTGTTTTTTCTCTCAATCAATTGTGGTAGACTTGCCTTGCCTTTGTTTTTTCCTGCTTTTCCTCTCTAGTTCCAGCACAGCTTCTGTAAGGATCATTTTGCCTTACAGAAACAGTTAACATCCTACCTTCCATTGGCTTTTCTGTCTTGAGGGATCTGCCTTGCTTCCACAGCACCTAGCTTCTATATCTCTCATTGCCCCAGACCGAATTGCCAATATTTCTCTGTCCCGTGTTTTTTTATCCATTCTACTTGATTTTTTTGGGGGTATACCCTCTCGGGTCTGGTCTACAATTCCCTTCTTTGGCCCTATATGATACAAAGAACCCATCTCTCTAGAAAATTCCCGCCCCCCCACAAATTCTTGAGTGAGGGCAAAAATCACCACCCAAACAAAACGCCGAAAAAAAACAATGTTCCCCCTGTGTCCCCTCAGCTCTGAGGGTACCCCCATGCTTCCCAGAACCAGGGCAATAGTTCCACCAAGTTTCAGCCTTCCCTGACTACTCCCCCTAATTATATAAGGTCAGAACCGGGTAGGGGGGTTAAAACTTGCTGATTGCCAGTATACCCACGCCCTTCATTATAGAACGATCCAATTTACTTATAAATTTATATACCCCCGAATCGCCTCATTCGCCGCTACACAGGCATATATAAATCATATTTTTCCGACAAGAATTGCGAAAGTTATCAATTCTTTTCTCGCAGATCACCATCAGGATTTCGCGCTTTGACCGGTTCACACGCCAAGACTTTGCCTTGAACGCCCTCGCCCTCCGATCTTTCAGTGACGTCATCTAATTTTGGATCAACCCGCCCCTCGCCACTCACTTTTCTCGATCTCCACACCCTCCGGTGCCCTCCACGCCCTCCACCACGGAGGGGCGCCCCCGGCGATCACATGTCTACCGGCATTTCCCGGAGGCGCCGCTCTCTCTATCGCGCGCTCCTCTCTTCTCTCTATTGCAGGGCGCCCTCCCCGGAATCACCCTCCTGCCCTCCTGCTCTCACATTGATCGCCCTCCGGCATTCTCCGCGTCCCTCGCCCCTTTTTCCCGCCCTCCTCCCTTCAGAAAGCCCCCATCCAAAAGATTCGTGACTTCCCTCTCATTCACATCCCCGCCCTCACTTGGAGGGCGCCCCCTACTAGCGTGCCCTCTCCCAAATTTTCCCGCCCTCCGTTCATTTTCCCGCCCTCCCCGGTGCACCACGATTACTCGTATCTTAAGCAGATGTCCTGATTTCGTATGTACATGTTTGGCGCTTCCTGTTTTGTCTCATCTGTGCACGATCTCCGCCCCGTTCCACTCTTTCGGTGCTTGGACGCTCTTTTGAGCTACAGTTTAACTTACATCGGCGCACCTTGCCGCTGGACTATGCCTTTTTTGATGCACCACATGCCTGGGAATCCTGCGCTCAACATCCCGCACAAAAGGACGAACAACCTCAAATCGTCTCTTCTCCTCTACTCCCATCATTCCGCCTTCTGCAAGCTGTTCCCCACTGGTTCATTGCCGTTCTGCTGTTGTGTCTTTCAAACTCGAAGCTCTCTGTATATCTACGAGCCCCTTAACTCTGGACCAAGACGATTCAAGGACCAAGATCTCACCAATCGTTCTTCCGTACACTGCTCCTTCAAGCGTCAATCATTCAAGCCTTAAAGACCCTGTTCGTCAAGCCAAGAGTTCAAGATCAGCTGAATTATACTAGCTCGTCGACGTCTCTGGCCGTCCTTCTCTCCCCCATCAAAGCTATTCCAAGCTATCGTCTCTTCGTTGGATCAAGACCTCAAAGCGCAGTCTACGGCAAGACTGCTGGTATAATCGCAGGCATCCCAGAGAGTGTTAAGCCATCGTTAAGCCCCAGTTTCGATACTAGGCCTATTCCGCTTGATGCTCATTTATTCTGACAGGTATACACTGTACCTCATTGGTGTGTCGCTAACTTGCTTCCCTTACTTAGCAAGAAATTCCTTACTCATACGGCACGAAGAAAACACTACGCCGGCGTTGGTGATTCTTTCTCCATGCGGGATCGTTTTATGATTATCTTCTTCTGCATTCAAGGTCAGTATTGACGGCCGCTGTGGTATACACTGACCTGAACATTGTTCACCTATAGTGCTGCTCACCAAATATACGCTGTCTGTGCTTCGAATCTGCAAGCCCTTTGGATTTGTAACAGCGGGACCAGAGCTTGAGGTACGCTAATGATTTTCACTTCCTGCTGGCCGTTTTCATTTATTATATTCATAGTGATCGAAACGCTAGACAGAACTTGGCCGTCCACGGGTAACGATGCACGGTGTCGATGGCTCCCCCGACCAGCTCTCGGTAAGTCGCCTTTCAAGAGAACCAGTGATATTAACATCTGATCCACAGCCCCACACCGTACACGCCCCTGCACTGACCCGATAATCGCGTTTTTGATACTCTACACTAGCACCCGGTTTGACTGACGATATTGAAGATATTTGGTATGTTCTTCTACACGTATCACCGTTCTGAACCCGATAATCGCGTTTTTGATACTCTACACTAGCACCCGGTTTGACTGACGATATTGAAGATATTTGGTATGTTCTTCTACACGTATCACCGTTCTGAATTCCATCCTGAGGGACTCTAATGGCCTTCCTGGCCGTCGTTGACGGATCCGAAGGGATGAGAATGCAGGACTCGACGCGCCGAGCAACGAAACTTGGAAAGTGCGTGTTTTTCTTTGAGATCTTCTTCGAGCGGTATTCTGGTTCCAAGAGACGAATACATTAAAGCTTCCTTTTCGCTCGCTCTGTGTTGGTGTGTAGTATGAACATAAAATGCACGTAATTTCCGATTTGTGGTTTTCATCCACTATGAGATGGCTCAACTTCCACCCTCTGCTCAATTCGACTCAGCTGGAAAGATTGACATCTACTTGAGGAGCTAACAGCCGGAGCGAAGCGACGGCTTATCTTGTTTCCTGAAACGACACGCGACGCGTTTGTTTGCGCGCGCGTGCCGTGACAGCTGTCAATCATCTACGACCGACCTTGCTGTCACCCTACCTAACCCACCCTACACCTCGCCCTCCTTCCCTCTTCCCGCCCCTCGCTCCTTTTCCCGCCGTTCGCATATCACGCTTTCCCGGAACGACGCGCGACGCGTCTGTTTGCACAGGTTCACGCCTCCTAGCTCTTCACGACGACCACAGAGACCGCTCTCCCGCCTCGCCCGTCCCAGCGCCGTACCGTCCGACATCCACCGTTCCTTGCCCATGCCGCGTATCGCCGCCGATAACGCCGAAAGCCCCACCTAGGCCGATCTCATTGCGCCTCATCGCGCGTTGCCTCACCGTCCTGGTCCTCCCGCCGCCCTCGCGCCCCGCTTCCCGGCCCGTCCTCTCTGTTGCCGCCCGTCCCCTCGACTCCACCGATACCGCCGACCACACGCCGCTTCATTCTGCAACCCTGAACCGCCTCCTGACCCGCCCTCGCTGACCCACTGCCACGCACCCCATCCTCCTCCAGTGCCCCGCGCGTCCCGCTCATTGTCACCACCAACGTCAATAACTTTCACCATAGCACGATGCGTACGTTCGCCGCTGCAACAATACATGCCCCTGGTGCGTCATGCATCATTTTCCTCCCCATTAAATGTACTCACTCCTTGTCTTAACACGTGTCTATCCTCCGCGTGGTACTCGCGCCTCACCCCTCCCCGCGAGCGACCTCATCGCGCCACGATTAGCACTCAGCCCAGCCGTACCCATTTTGCGCTTCGCGTCTCCGCGTCTCGTCGAGGATACGGCTCGGTACGGCTTTCGTTGTGTCGGTATCTCGCTTCTGCCAGCCACATCCCGCGCGTATTTTCTGGTATCGTCGCTTTCCAGTCCCGCCACCACGCAAACGGTCAGGATCCCAATCTCAACGTCGAAACTAGGCTCAATACCCCGAATGAATATGTGGAGGAGTCAGGGAAACGCTTCATAACGCACGACTTTGGTAGGTCTATGTCGTTTTTTTATGAGTCGCATCAATATTCCGTTTCAAAACCTACCCCCAACGCGCATACTCCAGACATGAGAATCGAAATAAATAAAGAACGAACCTTTCTATGGTAAGAATCCACGAGCGAATCGAACGAAACTGAAGGATCTCGTTGAATCTACTTAGCATGGATCTTCGTGCAGATAGGACAGTGAGCTTACCTTTCATACGTGCAAATCACACGGTCAGTTTGGGATGGCCGTGCACCTATTCAAATCTAATCAAAAATATAAGCAATGTCAGGTTCGAAGCAGCTCAGTGCGGAACTGTGTTCAGATAGAATGGCCAACTCACCTGAATTACGCACGATTCGCCGCATGCCTCCCAAGCAACTAGTGTGATTTCTTTACCTTTGTTGGCGTGATAATGCAAGAACACGCGAGACTTCAGGCAAGTGAGATATCCTGGTTTCAGCTCAATAAAATACTCGTTCAGTATTTTTCATTCAAGATCAGTTGCAACGCGTATTCAGAGGATATATTCGCGTATTTCCTCTCATTTCCGCAGAATCCCGCAAAGTTCCGTCGATTTCTGCCTGCAGGTATCATCACTGATCTCGGCTCTCCGTCCCGGCTATCCTGTGAATTCTTCTTTCGTCTACATGCACGCGTACATCTCACGCAGTGAGTATTCTTTCGCAGTTAGCATCGACTGCGGCATTGAATATCCTATACAACTTTTGTTCATTCACCCGATGTCGGTTTTCAGGTCAATCCAGCTGCGCCTTTGCTGCGGCTCAGTCTGCCTTGATTTACGTCGCATCGCATCTCGTTCTCAAAGTCTAGTCATGTTGACGACAAAAAATCTTTTATATTCCATGTACTACTGCTGAACACGCATCGCCTTCGTTCGATCTTGTCCTGTGAAGACGCGATTGGTTGGCGGTTTATCGGAATGGTGACCTTTGCTTTTTCTCTGCCCCGATCTCTTTTCCTCTCGTTCTCTCTTTCCAGCGGCACCAGCCGCTGACGGAGCCTGCATGGAACCACCTTGAGATGCATCTTGAGCGCTCCTCACTTGCGCTGGCGATCGCCGGGCGCGCGGCGAGAACGGGGACGGCGGTGCGCTGGGCCGTCGGATCAGATTACTGGCGCTGAAGTCTGGATGTTGTAAATCAAAAACTTCGGCCGCGGGCACGATGTAACCGTCATCAGAAACTGTTCGGTATTAGAACGATATAAACCTCTAAATATAACGCTCACCTGTCAACGAAAAACCTGGACCGTAGCACGTTCCCCCCGTTCGGACCTTCTCAAAAATGAAGTCCTGGTGCACAACCTGTGGCGCGTCAGCTCACCACATCTCTGCAGGTACTGCGACTCACCGAAATATCATTCCGGTTAATCTTGTAAATAAAGTCTTGGTCTTCCGCCGATGATGCGAACGCATAACGGTACGCCTCGTGCTCTTGACGAATAATACCCCCTTCCGCAGCTGCAGCAGCCTCAGAAATGCCAATATAGTAGTAGATACACCTACCGTACGGCTCCATCAGGTCGCGACGCGCATTGGGACTGAATATCGCGCCTATGGGACTTAGCACTCCCCACGTTCTGAATCATTACACTCACTGTGATTTTGAAATACAGGTCGCTTGTTTCCGTCAGTTTGGGGCATGGAAGGATCAATGAACGACTTACAGTGCTCCCCACGTTATATAGATCCACACGCCCGCAGTGCCCGCTTAGCTTGCAATTGCATATCCATTTCGAGTACCACGTGTTGGTAACTGCGATATAACCGTTCCTCGATGGAACAGTCCTCGTTCAGCAGCACCTACCTCACGCCCACAAGTCCAACGCTTCCGCCGCTTCGTTGACGTCAAATCTACCCTGGCCCGGAGCAGGTCGCCCACTTCTGAGTCGATGCCCCTATCTTCTCTTTTTTTCCCTCGTACTAATGAATAATCTATTTCCTTCACAGCTCCATTTGAAACCGTACCCGGCGCTCAGTAAAAAGTGTGCCCAAACCCTTTTGTCGTTCAAGGACACTCGTTAGTTCGTCTTCCTTCTGTTCCTTGAGGTAAATCCGATTCCTGTTCTTCCTAGACCAGATACAGTTACCTCGAGTTCAAAGCTCGTATCTACGATCAATCGTACGCCGTGTCGTTCCATTCAGTTCTCTTTTGAGGCCTCTCCACTTTTCTCGGCGAAATTCAGCCAATGCGCTGGTCAACCCCACGCACTGGTCCAATGCCGCGATGCCGCAGAGCAGCATAGCATAAGTAATATGAAATGAAATCTCTGGGTTGATGTTTCCCTAAAATGTTCTCCAAAAAAAAATAAACTCACGAAATCCTTCGAGATCTTGCGAGATCCCTCTCGATCTATTGAGATCTCGAAAAATCTCGACCATTCTTGACAGAACTTCGGACATCTCTCGAGATTTCACTGGCTTAGCCACAAAAATGTAAGTTTTGACCAGCAATGGCCCTCAAAGCGCGCACATCATGCGAACGTACTCTGAAAACAACCGTCTGTATTTCAATGCTAAACATGAGTCGAATCCGCGACTTGTTCATATTCTTGCATTCCTGGAAGTAATCAGCGTTCGCAGCAGTATCCGAACAGATTGTACTCACTCCCTGTTTCGCTTGAGTGCAGCTCTCTAGCCAGCAAACGTCCATGACAGTATATATTTCTAGTAGTCTTTAAACATAGCTCAAGATCAATTCTTTTTGAAGATTGCGGACCGCCGAGTTTAGATGACAAACATTTAGTAAGTGGGCATAACAGTACGCAAAGCCAATGAATCCCTTGTCGTTCGTCTATACCTCACCTTCAGAACATTTACGGGGAACGAGTGATAGCACCAATGCAACAAGAAATGATCAGATTCGGTCCAAGCTATACAATAATTTACAGCAGATTTCTGTGCTCAGCCAACCACGCGAATACCAAATGCAGGTTCTGCGTCTTCCCTGAAACGGTCTCCCCTGCCCACGACCAGAACTCGGTAAAGTCATCAAAAGCGAGCGTGGGATCATAATCTCCGATCCACAAGTCTTTTGGCGGCTGCACGCAAAACGCAAAAAGCGCCGCTTGAATGATGTACTCGTCTTGACAGACATTTATGTCTACCAGCCATTTGTGATGACTCTGCCGGAATCATCAAATGACAAACCAAGAAAAATCGGTTTTCACTCACGCGGGGAATCGTGCACTGCCAGCAGACGTCGCGCGTATTCTTCATGGCGGATCGGTGCCATTTGCTCCAGAACTCGTCCCCGATTGATTTGGGACAAGCCTCACGGTTGTGCGCGTTCCAGTCCGGCAAACCCCGTGCCCAACATGCAGGACATGCGTGGCGGAGAACTTCAAATGCTGCTTTCAGTTGGTTCATGAGTTCAGTTTGGGCTTGGCCAGCGGTCTTGTGCGCTGCGCTGCCAAACTGGATCCGCATACCAGCCGATGGCGCACGAGTGGTGTTGGCTGCAAGGGGGTTGTCTGCTAGATGGGAAATCAACGCCCGCCGCCAAGGGAGGAAGGGAAGACGACATACGGTCGTACGGGGGCACTCCTAAAATATTTCCAAGTCAGGCCAGGAAATGAATAGAGTCTCGATCAACTTAGGCCCTGATCGGAAACCGTGAATTGCCGCGTGAATCTCGTGTGAATCATGAATTGTCACAATGCGTCACAAATGTCACATTCAGTCACAACTCAGCTTTTACTACGCGTCGACGCACTACTTAAATGCCACCTCTCGCCATTATACACCATACTGGCCCGCATAAGATTTCGTCTGAAATCCTACAGCTCATTCAACGACGCCGACATGCTCTAAACTCTGCTGTTCTGACCACTGTCTATTGTGCCGACAACTTTTTGCATCTCGAGCGCCCAATTCCCATTCCTAGACATACGTCCATTCTCACAGGACAAGACTGGCTTGATGAAATGCTCAATGGCCATCCTGAGCGCTGCTTGGACCAGCTTGGGATGTATCCTGCTGCTTTCTTGTTTCTTTGCTGGGAGTTTGAGAGGAATGGGGAGCTTGGTGACAGCCGTTATATCACTTCCCAGGAGCAGACGGCAATATTCCTCTATTGGATGGTGCACGGAAGCAGCCAGCGAGAGTTGATGGAGCGTTTCCAGAGGTCGAATGACACGATCAGCAAATACACGCACCGTGTACTTGATGTGGCCACCACCGAATTTTACAACAAATATGTCCAGAACCCCGCGGACTCTACCCCACCCAAGATAGCCAACAATCCATCATATTTCCCCTTCTTTCGACACTGCCGTGGCGCCGTTGATGGTGTACATGTCGATTCGTTTGCGCTGGAAGCTGACGTCGTTCGTTACCGAGACCGCCATGGGAATGTTACGCAAAACGTGCTGGCTGCCTGCGACTTCGACATGCGCTTTGTCTACGTGATGCCGGGATACGAGGGCACCGCAGCAGATGGTCGTTTATTTGACACCGCGCGCCGAAACGGGTTTGCACTCCCGCAGCACAGGTACTATCTCGCAGATGCTGGTTTCCCGAACTGCGATCTTCTCATGACGCCATTCCTCGGTGTCCGGTACCATTTGAACGAATGGGATCGCAGTGGCCGCCAACCCGAAACCCCAGAGGAACTATTCAATCTTCGTCATGCGAGGCTTCGGAATGTGGTCGAGCGTATTTTTGGCGTTGATAAGCGTCGTTTCAAGATCCTTACATCTAGTCCTGAGTGGAGCTATGATGTACAGGCGAAAATTGTCGCAGCCTCTGCGGCTCTCCACAATTTCCTCCGTATTCATGACAGACTGAACTCATTCGACGTAGAAATTGACGACAACGAAGACTATAATCCTGATGATCATCCGTTCCTCACGGGCGCAGTCATTCCGGAGCGTCGTGTCCTCGCAATTACAGCGGAGGAGTCGAAGAGGGCAAATGAGCGGCGTCAGCGGATTGCAAAGAGTATGTGGGATCATTACATTGCGGATGACAGTAGCTAGTACAATTGTAACAACAATGGACAACTGGATGACCGTACGAACAGGATATTGAAAAAGGAAACAATGCAATGAATAATTACCATTCAACAACGACCTCCTGCTCCGTGAAGATGCGCTTCAAAAGTGCAATACGATGAATGCGGTTGGTCGTCTTGACGAAAGCACGTGCACGCTTCTCATTCGAGCTGAGCGCGTCGAGAACAAGAGCATAGTATTGTCCGTCTGGGTCATCGGGGAGGAGAGTGGGATCGGCGGTGAATACATCTATAACCTCGTCGACATGAGATGTATCGGCCTTTGTGATCAATGGTGCGGACATCCCATCGCCAATACTCTTCAAGCCTCGCGCAATTTGATTGCCGGCTTCTGTCGTGCGCGAGCTGCGACGTCCACCTGATGAAGAACTGGCCGACACGGAGCGATCGTGTCTATTCGACTTGCTGGGTTTCGCCTCATTCTCCTCTTCATCACTGTTGATATCGATGGTGGTGCGGGAGTTTCGAGATCGCTTGGTGGGAGGGGGCAGAAGCTCGTCATCATAGGGCTTGGGCGAAGGCGGGGCAGTGGAAAGGTCAATCGTGGATTCAACAGAGGCATCGGCAGAGGGAGTAGTCACGGTCGAAGCAGCGTTTTCGACATTTGCAAGAGGCTCGCACGCGCGTTTGCGGTTGGAGGTATATGACGGTTCATTTGTACAAATATTTATTTACGCGCGCGCATCCGATTTTGCGCGCGCTCTCACAATTTGCGCGCGCGCATACGCGCGCAGGTACGTAATCTACGTAATCTATCTAGACAAACTGTACAGTAATACGTGTCCCACAGAACACAGTAACCTCCTCATCGCGGTATCCTCTCAGTGATAGCGCATGCGGAGAACAGTCGCGGATTGGGATTTGCAAGTGTGAGATGGGCCGTCGTGGATAAGATATTGTCGTGACCGATAACAACGATGGAAGATGCTGGCGTCCACACTGGACGCCAAACAGCTGGGGTCGTGAAGGGGAGGAAAAGAAGAGATTGGGATCAAAAGTGTATGCGTGGCACGGCAAACAGAGTCAAACCGTAGCACAGCGTGTCAAATGGACTGCCGATCAAATCACAGACCGCCAATCACCAGATTTCACAATGCCACGTCGACACTTGACTCGACAGCACGACCGCAGGCACTTCGTACGACTCCAGACGATTACCTTGACTCACATCCGCAAGCTCAGGACCCTTGCCCTGCTCAACTTTCCAGTTCAGGATCCCAGTCGGTGCGACATCAACAAACTGCGGAGCTGCGATAGCGGCAGATCGACGTCGAGCTCCGCCTCGCTGCCTAGACTGAGGCTAATAGACTCCAGCCGTTGCGATTGCTTTAACATAGCTGCTGCAAAACAGTGAGCCAGAAATGTCCCAGTGAGCTCAAATCACCATACAGGAAGGCTTATCTCTACTTTTATTGTCTTCTTGCTACCTATAATATATACAGAGACCGCTAATAGCAGTTTTGTTCCGTTCCAATCCCCTACCTGCTCTCAGTCAAGTTTGTACATAATCAGGAATTATTGGGGTTTTGAGATGTAAAAATATGTATAAAAAGACATTTCTGTGAGACCAGACCTCGCGCGCGCGCAAATTGTGAGAGCGCGCGCGAAATTTGGACGCGCGCGCGCAAATAAATATTTGTACAAACGAACCGTCATAAGGTAGACGTAGCGGAAGAGGTGGTCACAGAAGACGATGCAGCCGTAGCAGAGGAAGCCGTGGATTTCTTGGGCTTGTTTTTCGTCTTCAAGTGCAGGACGTGCGCACCAGTGGCCTTGTTACCTCCGAAGAGAAGAGCCAAGCGGCCATAGTACGGACAAGTCTTCTCGAAGCAATTCTTGTACTTGGCGCCATGTTCCTAGGCTGGGTTAGCTGAGCTCAGGGTGCTGTGTAACTGCGCACCTCGATAAAGCGTTTAATAAACTCGGCTTCCGCCGTGGCCTTCTTCTCCTCGTCGTCCCACCCTACCCCACTCCTTCCGCGGACGAATTCATACCGCTCATACACGCGTTTGATCTGCAAAGAAGATCAGTTGGGCTTCAAAGACAGCATGAAAGCATGTACGCACATGCCCGAGGCGGTTGCGGATAGACGATTCACTGCGGACCGGCCGATTTGGATATTTCTTCTTCAGGGTGTCCGAAATGTCTGTCAACGCCTTCTTTTTGAACCCGTTACCGCTCATATATGTACTGATGTTCGCTAGAAGTAGATCCAAGGCAAGGATTGTTTCGTCCTCCGAGTAGTTACTGCTGTTGCTAGAAGACACGTCGACGTTTTCTTCTTCGTCCGAGACAACAGTCGGGGAGTTCCCACGGGAAGCCATGTCGTCCTGCGAGTTCCCAGAGTCGTGTAATTGAAGGAGCGGAGTGGCATACCTCCATGGAAACCCTTCCAAGTCGGTGGCACGAACGAGGATGAAGAGGAAAGACGCAAGAGGGTAGCGTGACAACGACGTGACAAAATTCACAATTCACACGAGATTCACGCGGCAATTCACGGTTTCCGATCAGGGCCTTACTGTGTCGTGGATTCCAACGTGGTCCTAGATGAAGACGCCCTGACAAAATTTCAACAAATCGGTAAATAATTGTAGCGGGACGTTCAACATACACCGCGTTCTCCTGCCGTCTACTCGGAAATTGATTTAACAACAAAACGGTAGGAAAGAAAATACAAACCTTTGCTGCGGCGGAAATCTGAAAAAGGTCGTCAATGAGATCAACAGCCTCTGGACTAACACTTACTGTCGAACCACACCGTGAGAGCTTGATGCGCTGAGGCGAGTTTTAAGCACGCAACGGGCGTCCAAATGAAACTTACGTTGCGCCGCTGCGAAATTTATATCAGATTGTGGACAGAAAGTAAGTGGATTATGTACCTTCTGCTGGATGTTACTCTGGCGAAATGTGAGCAAAGAGCGTATATGCAAGGTCAAAACAAACCTTGTTGGTACTGAGCGCCTGTTATTGTTGCTCTCAGCACTGCAAGAATTACTTCTGTGTTACATGGGGCGAAATAGGACTTACAAGTCGTTGCCGATTCCCCGTGATTGACCTTGCGAAACGCTCATGGTCATAGTCGAGCTAGAACAGAACATCGGATCCCTATCGCGCGTACTGGGGACGAGCCGGGGAAGGCAACCGTTGTGGCGGAGCTGGCTGACGTTGTCGCCCAGACATCCCGAATACCTCGAATTCGTCGTCGCCAGGTTCCAGACTACAGAGAGAGACTATCAGATGAATTGTAAAGGCAGAAACAGGCATACCGGTTGGCGAGAGTTCTGCGATTCATCTGAGGCGGTGGCTCATTACTGGAAGGCTGTTAGATTTGAAGAGAAAAACGAGAGAGAAAATTACCGTCTTGATGAAGCCGGGTTCGAATTCGCTGCTCCTGCATTCCCGTCCGCGCGAACTGCTGCTCTGTTGAACACTCAGAACGAGATTTAAAATACGGACTGCTAAGCGACGAACGTCCGACCCATGGCTGGCGCGGATACGGCTGAACGCCGATTGCCTTCGCCGGATCCGCCGCCTTCACCTCTTCCAGCTCTGCCGTTATATCGCTCCAAGGGCGGAGCGTTCAGGATGATAGGGGATCGCGGTGCAGAGGGAGCTTCGGCCCGCTCGCTCGAAACGGATACCGGAGTCGGCAAGGGATATGGCGGTGGTGGTTCTCGCTGACGCATAGCCCGAAGGCAGTTGTCGCATAATTCCGCACCTGCTAAACCTATGCAGTTGACGGCGAAGCCGTCAAAGAACAGAGAGCCTTTAATCCGCCGACACTCTTGCTTATTGTATGCCCAATCGACCAGATACTCCGCGCCGAAAGGTTTGCTGGGGTCCGCTT
The DNA here is from genome assembly GCA_014462675.1 of Mycena sanguinolenta. NCBI lineage: Eukaryota > Fungi > Basidiomycota > Agaricomycetes > Agaricales > Mycenaceae > Mycena > Mycena sanguinolenta. The sequence goes on along the minus strand of JACAZH010000080.1, from coordinate 70,915 downwards.
TGATGGGGTCGGTGTCGTCAGGAACAAAAAAGAGGGCGCGCCCTTTGGTTTTGTCCCGACCGGTGGGGGAGGTAAACTGCTTCAGGCTGACATAGTTGTGGGCATGCCCAGCACTCACGACGTCGCGCACCGGCAGATTGACACCCTCAGCGAGAAGGGTCGTGCACACCGTGATCTTTTTGACGCCCGCTACCCAATCTGCAAAGGTCTTTGCGCGCTCGTCCTCGTCGATTTTGCTGTGATACGGGGGAACGTTAAGCAACTGCGCGACATAGTCGGTGTCGTCACAGGTGCGACAAAAGGCCATCGCCTTGTCGCTGGGATCTGTGTAACTCGCCACGCGATCTTGGACGTAGGCAACAGCAGCATGGATGTATTGATCCCGCGGAAGGACATTGACGCCGTACTGAATATTTGGGATCTCGGTCGGCAGTCGGATTATGTCCCAGTCCTCCATGCCAGTAATTTCAAAGATATGGGGAAGAAGCTGTGGGGGAACGGACCCAGAGAAGAGAGTAATATGGGTATCGGCATGGAATAAGTTGCAAAGCCGCCTCATCGGCTCGCGATAATGGTACCCCAGAATTAGAATGTGGAACTCATCAATAATAATACGAGCCAGGCGCCCGAGCCTGATGAGCTTCAGCAAGAACCTACGGTACGGTTATATCAATTCTCAAAACGAAAACAAATGAAATAAAAAACACGTACTTGAAAAATTCTTCACTGACAGCCAGCTCGATAGAAACATAGACGATCGTCGCCGACATGTCGACACTTGACGCATTCTTGTATTTATGTATCCGGATCCCGTACTGTGCAGCGCGCAGATGCAAGGGGTCGTGGAGCCCAGTCAGAGGCATAACCCAAACCGTCATCAAATGTTTTTCGAAAGCCTCCGCCACAAACAATCCCAGAAATTGTTAAGGATTAATTCGGTAGCAAGTCGGCACGGACGCGAATCGGTACGCTTAACATAGACAGCAAGTATTTTACTCTACGTATATATTTTGTACCCGCGCACGACGCTCTTCGTTCCATCCACATCTCAGGCTGTGAACGAAGAGCGTACGTCTACTTTCATTTGTCTTTCCCTCATCTCATACTTACATTACATCCATAGTAATCAGCCGTATTATTTAGGTAAATAATACATGGTTCCATCCACATCTCAGGCTGTGAACGAAGAGCTAATCAGCCGTATTATTTAGTGTCCGCACATCGACGGTACACCGCGCACATCCAGCGCATACCGCATTCCTTCCCACGCCGAACCCTCCAGCTGCTTTCGACCCACATTCTTTAACAGGTTATGGCCACCCGTGGCGACGAAGATGACCTTGCGACGAGTCGTATTCGGCTCCCAGTTCTCGGTCCGCGAGGCGAGAACTTCATGATCTGGAAAACCCAGGTCAGGTCGCACGTCACCGGCATGGGGAGAGCACGTTACCTTGACGGACGTGCAATTGCACCAATCAAACCGACGCTCGCGGACAACGCCAGCGAGCGAGACCAGGACGAGCACAAGTCGGCATTGATCACCTACAACGAAGAGATGGATGAGTGGGAGCAAATCAATGAAAAGATACGCACCATACTCTTCGGCACCATCCACGAGACCCATAAAATCCGCATCGCCAACCACACGACCGCTCGTGAGTCCTGGCTAGCTCTGTGCAAGCTGTACGAGAGCCAGGGCGACCTCCACGCCCAATCCATCGTCGACCGAATGCACCGACTCAAATGCCCCGAGAACGAGCGCGACCCCCGTGCAACCCTCGACCAGCTCGACACCCTCATCGCACAGCACGCCAGCGTCGGCGGCACACTCACCGACCCCGAGAAGAAGAGTATCGTCCTCCACCTTCTACCGAACAGCTGGCGCGAGAACGTCCGCACAATCTTTGCGAACGCCGAATCCATGAGCCAATTTGCCATGCAAATAAATCCAGCTGGCGTACCTCCCATCTACACCGCCGACATGCTCATAACCGCCATCCGTAACCTCGCACGCGATGACGCCGCCATCCACGGCCCCGCCCCAACCGGCGGCGCCGCGCTCGTCGCAGGCGCTAACGACCTATGCAACAACTGCGGTCGTAAAGGCCATTGGGCCAAGGACTGTTGGTCGAAGGGTGGCGGCAGGGCGGGACAACGTCCGGCCAACTGGAAGGACGTCGCCCGAGGCAACGGCAAGGGAAATGGACGAGGTGGTGGTGGAAAATCTAGAAGGGATGGTAAGGGCGGCGGCGGCGGTGGCAATAACAACAACAACGGCGGCGGCGCAGGCACGGCGAACTACTCGTTCGCGTTCCACACCGCTGCGCAAGTCGCCACCGACTTCGTGAAGCTCGAGGAGACTGGCGTAGTCTCCCGTGGCTTCACTGCGCTCCTCGACTCGGGCGCCAACCAACACTACTGCCCCTCCCGCGAACGCTTTGTCGAGTACGAGACTGTCGACGCTGTCCCCATCAAGTCCGCCGATAACCGCACCTTCTTCGCCAGAGGGCGCGGCAAGGTCCCCATGACCGTCGTCCACGGCGGCCAGCGCATCGAGATGATGCTGCTCGACGTACTCCACGCCCCCCGAGATGCCGCTGACGCTCATGTCCGTCAGCCGCATGACCAAATCTGGCCACGACATCCACTTCGCGAACGGCAGCGCACGCATCCTCACCCCGGATGGTGCGGCGCTGTTCATCGTCCCCGAACGCGACGGGCTCTACCCCGTGCAGGAGGTACACGCGTCGAAAACCCCGACGCCACACCCCGTATCCATGGTCGCTGCGAACTCCGCATATTTGACACTCACCTTACACGAGTTCCATTGTCGTATGGGCCATGCCGATATCCGTGGCCTGCAGAACATGATTAACAAAGGTCTCGTCACCGGCGTGAAGCTTACCAACGACGAGGCCGGGTTTTGCAAAGGCTGCGCGATGGGCATCTTGAAGCGCGAGCCTTTCCCGCATGCCCGCTCGAGCCCGACGGCAAAGGTCTATGGGGAAAAGGTGTTCAGCGATACGTGGGGGCCTGCACCGACTGCGTCTCTCGGACGTAAGTCGTACTTCATCGTCTTCCTCGACGACAAGTCGGACGAGGTAGTGGTGACGGGGCTCGAGAAGAAAAACGATGCACTCGCAGCGTATAAACATTACGAGGCATGGGCGAAGGTGCACCGCGGCGCAGCCGTTATTGGGAAATGGGGAACAGACGGTGCAGGAGAATTCACGAGCAAGGAAATGGAGACACACCTAAAAAACCAAGGGACGCATCACCGCGTCACGGTCCACGACTCCTCCGCGCAGAACGGCAAGGCTGAGCGCGTCTTGCAAACGCTGCTCGCCCACGCCCGCGCCATGCTCCACCTCGCCTCCCTCCCTGCCTTCCTATGGCTTGAAGCTGTATCGCATGCGGCATGGCTCCGCAATCGTACGGAGACCGTCAATACCGTTGGGTCGACGCCGCACGAACGCGCAACAGGCGAGAAGCCCGACCTGTCGCAATTGCGCCGTTTCGGCGCGAACGTGTGGGTGAAGACGGAGGGTGCATCAAAAATCGACATGCAGGCGAAAGCATGTCGATGGATGGGAATTGATGCACATGCGAAGGGACATCGAATTTATTGGCCCGCGCAGCGCAGAATATCTGTCGAGCGGAACGTCAGATTTGAGGGGGAGCCAGAGGACGTCACGTACCCGAGCGTCCCGATCGAGGGGGAGTTCGGTAGCCAGAGCGCTCAGGACGCTCGTAACGCGCCCGCTCCCGCCGCCGAAGCCCCTTCAAACACATCAGCACCTGAGAAACTTCCAGTGACTGACGACGCACCTTCCGCGCCTCCCAGCGCGCCCGATCCTCCTCCCGAGTTGCCCACCGCATCCTCTCAAGTCCCCAGCATACCAGCCGAACTCGCACCCGAGCCGTCTCGCCCCAAGCGTACGCGCGAGCCGTCACAATGGCTGCGCGACATCGCAGCGGGAACCGGCTCCATCGGTGGACGAGGGGCAACAAAAGTCCCCCAGAGCGTTGTCCCACCCAGTGAGCCGTCTGCGAAGGTGGCGTTCGCAGACGAAGAGTGGTTGGACGGCGCCGTTGCCATGGCGGCCATCCACGCCGCGTTTGCTGGAAATGAGGCGCCGCTGACCGCGTTTGCAGCGATGGACGGCGATGCGCCAACGGTGCGCGAGGCGAAGGAGGGTCCAGAACGAGACAAGTGGGACGAGGCGATGAAGGATGAGGTCCAGAAGCTGGAGGAACGTGCGACGTGGCGCTTAATCGAAAGGCCACGTGACGCAAACGTGCTTCCGTCCTCCTTCGTCCTCCGCCGCAAACGCGATGAACACAACAACGTCAAGTCGTACAAGGCCCGACTCGTCGCTGGCGGCCACCGACAGATCCACAACGTCGACTACACCGAGACAACGTCGCCCACGATGACGCTCGCCACCCTCCGCTTCCTCCTCGCGCTCGCCGCTCGCTACGACCTCGAGGCCGAAAACATCGACTTCTCCAGCGCGTACACGAACGCCGCCGTCGAGGAAAAGATCTACATGGAGCAGCCTCCTGGATTCGCCAAGCCCGGATTCGAGCACTTCGTGTGCGAACTGCTCAAGGCACTCTACGGGCTGAAGCAGGCGGGACGGCTGTGGTACTGGGCGGTCTACGACCTGCTGGTGCGGAGGTTAGGCTTTACACGGTGCGCCGCTGACCCCGCTGTTTTTTATATCTTCGTCGGGGGAGTGGGAATCATCATCGGCATCCATGTCGATGATTCCCTTATTCTATCCAATTCCAAAGCGGCGTGCGCGGCCGTCAAGCGCCAAATTGCGGCCCACTACGAGATTACAGACCTTGGAGCAGTCCGCTGGCTCCTTGGCTTCGAGATCCGCCGCGTGCGCGCGATACGCCGCATTACGATGTCGCAAGCGACGTACGTCGACACGCTCGCTGACCGCTTCCACCTTACACAGGCACAACCCCTCACTGTGCCCCTCGACCCCCACGTCAACCTTTACGACAACAATGCCAACGACGAGCGCATCGACATGAAGCCGTACGCCAAACTCATCGGCTCGTTGATGTACGCAGCGATCGGCACTCGCCCCGACGTCGCGTTCGCCGTCTCCCTCCTCTCTCGCTTCATCGTCAACCCAAAGCTCATGCATTGGAACGCTGCCAAGCGTGTCTTGCGCTACCTCATCGGCACCAAGAACCACGGCCTCGCCTTCGGTCTCGACGATTCGGGCCTTCTTGCGTACACGGACGCCGACCACGCCTCCCAACCGGATCGCCACTCGATCTCCGGCAACGCTTTCCTCTACGACGGCGCCGCCATCGCCTGGAGCTCCCGCAAACAATCCCTCATCGCCCTCTCTTCGACCGAAGCCGAGTACATCGCCGCCGCGAGCGCCGCGCGCGAAGCTACATGGCTTCGCGAGCTCACCAATGAGCTCTCCGCTCAGCTCGCCTCCTCCTCCTCCTCCTCCCCGCCGACGCCGCTCTACTGCGATAATCAGAGCGCCATCGCCCTCGCGAAGAACGGGGTGATGAATTCCCGTAACAAGCACATCGACCTTCGTTACCACTACATCCGCGACGCTGTCGACAACGGCACCGTCTCCCTCACATACATGCCTACGGACAACCAGGTCGCCGACGTGCTCACCAAAGCACTCCCTCGTACCAAGCTCGAGCGCTTCCGCGCGCTCATGGGACTCCGCGCGACTTGAGGGGGAGTGTTAAGGATTAATTCGGTAGCAAGTCGGCACGGACGCGAATCGGTACGCTTAACATAGACAGCAAGTATTTTACTCTACGTATATATTTTGTACCCGCGCACGACGCTCTTCGTTCCATCCACATCTCAGGCTGTGAACGAAGAGCGTACGTCCACTCTCATTTGTCTTTCTCTTATCTCATACTTACATTACATCCATAGTAATCAACCATATTATTTAGGTAAATAATACATGGTTCCATCCACATCTCAGGCTGTGAACGAAGAGCTAATCAACCATATTATTTAGTGTCCGCACATCGACGGTACACCGCGCACATCCAGCGCATACCACATTCCTTCCCACGCCGAACCCTCCAGCTGCTTTCGACCCACATTCTTTAACAGAAATGTCTTCCCGAAATCGCACGGAACGATGGCCATGATGTGTTGGTTCCGAGCAAGCATCTTTTCCACAATTTCACCTTGTTTTGGTGAACGAAACGTAGCATTCGGATCTCGCAGAAAGTTACGGAGGGCGACGAGGCGGGAGGGATGAACGAGGACGGATGTGGTCGGAGTTAGGGAAGTAGGAAGCGGAGGTGGCGGCGGTTTAGGAAAGTATGTCGCACCCAATTCCACAAACAGATCGGTGAGGTTTTGCTTCAAGTCGGCTTTGGTGATGAAACGATCATCCACCTTAGTATGGCGGAGTGATATATCAGTTGCCTCTAATAAGCGTAGAGCCATGATATATCAAAACCGCTGAGTTAGAGGCGCCTTTGATATATCATGGCAGGGTCCTTCTTGCACATGATTGAATATTCGCATATACGGCCGTCGCCATGTTGCATAGCGATCAGGAACATCCTAAATTTAGACGGCGTCCATCAACCTCTCTCAACATCGCAATCAAATACGATCAGAACTCGGCGACATCGTCGGCGACGACGACGACGGAATGTGCCTCAAAAATCACGAAAAAAACTGGGGATACGGAACACATATATACAATATACATTTAAGCAATGATGAGGGAAATCAACATATAATTAGGGTGGAAATCGACATTTTATATAAGTCTACCAATGAGAATCGCGTACCCTGCCAGGCGTTGGAGCGGCTAGCTGTGCAGTGCAGCGTGCAAATAGTTGGATGGTGCCTATGTACAGCGCACGACGGCCTTGGGCACGCAGCCGTAGCTGCGCTACACAGGCTTGAAGCCGCGGCTGCACCCAGCACCATCAGTGAGCACAGCAGCTCTGCACCGCCATCCTGGTCGGTGGACCTTTACAGCAGGCGGTAACCACATGCCACCATGGTGTCCAAAGCCCTCTGGCTCTGCTTCGTCGCGTTCAGGCGGTGACCACCACGTCAACTGCTGTGTCTCGATGAGTACTGTGCGCATTGAAACAGCGGGGCTAGCCCAATACGGATGCGGGGGTGGGTGTGGCTGATGGAGGGATAAAAAGTGCCTGTGGAGCGCACTACGCAGCGCCCCCCGTGCTCAAAATGCCGCCAGGCTCTGCATTTCACTTCTCCGTGGCGAGCACCAATCCCTCCGCACTCCGGGTGCGCTAGCATCGACTATCGCACCGGCCGCAAGGAATTGAGTCCGAGTCCGGGGCAGCATGCTACAGCGAGCGGCCGGGACATGCCGGGGGAACGTGTGGCCGTGCCCGCCACAGTGCAGGACGCTGGTCGTCCCACCATTGCTGGGAGCGCCCCAATCACCCGCTCTAACGATGCACATGTGTCCAAAGTACGCCGTCTGCATGCCGGGCTGACACGCTGAGCTTTGTGACGTGGCATGCCGTGCTTTGTGAAGTGGCGCCAAAAATCTAGCTCGTTCCTATGAATGTCGGGCCAAATCCCGAATGAGTGAGTTTGAAACTGCAGAGCAACTGCAGACGCACCATGGGCGAAAAGAACCCGAGTTCCTACCCACCATTGCCTGGATTCCATCGGATACCAGGATTGTGCCGGAAAGTTGATATTCCAAATTTTACAGCCACATAAGAACTAAGATGAAGCGGCGGGAGAATGCAACAGGTCCCCGAAGGCATATTGTCAAGGTTTGGGCGAATCTGAGGTGCTGTATGGTGAATCCGGAACCAGAGATAATGGCGTGGGCGAAAGAACCCCCAGCAAGCCGTCCCAATCGCGAAAAGTGCCTAAAATGCGGGTAGAAGAGGCTATGGACCCATAGACAGAGATAGTGGATAAACCATAGGGAGGGACAACAGAGAGAAGATGTTTTGAAGAACAGTGGTCGCAAGTGAGAAGAGAAATTGTCACGTTGGTCACGTCGGGTAACGGTGCCGACAAGCTCGGAAAGATGTCCGAAAACGTCGCTAACACAACGTTCATGCTCATATTGAACATTCACCCAATTTTCGACAATTTGAAGTTGAGGAATTTCTTTCTAATGACTAGCCAAATTGTCGAATGTTGATGGTCAAAAGATTTAATCAACTTGTGCACCTGAAGCACCGACATTGTCCTAATGGGCGCTTCATGGGCGCTTATGGCGGCCATAACCCAATAGACAGCTTCAATATCCTCCACCTGGCCCTATATCTATTTCGATGAGTAACATATGTGTTCTGTGTGGAAAATAGAATCGATATTCATGACAAATCGTCGATGTAAATGGGAGAATGAAATTGGTTTCGCGAACTGATTTTATCGCGAACCAGTTGACCGTCCGGTTTGCGCATTGCACATTTTCCCTGAAGCAGTTCCAGGTTCCAGTTATTGAGAATTGAGAGGGAGTACCCGGATATATTCAGGGACCCAGAAATCCATTGTATATTGTGTTACAATCCGAGAGCAAAGCATGTTTCGCGGACTGATGTCTGTTGCAGAGAGATCGACTCACTGGTTTTTGTATTATAACTCTTCCCTGGGGCTCTCTCAGCTGCTGTGGATTGAAGAATCAATGGCGGAAGTATTGATGGTGGTAGGAATAAATTACTGACCTGATCAAAATTGAGCTATGGGAGATGGGTTGAAGAGATCCTGATATTTACTGGTAAGTTCGAACTGAATCCAACTTGTCATATCAGTTCGCGAGCTAAATGGCTGGTCGTTTTGTTCCTAGCTCCATTCACAGGTGCTCTAAACTCCTGCAAAAATCAGAAATAGGCTATTAAGATGCAAAAGAGTAATCTGAATCACCGTCGCACTACTCTGGAGGTGTAGGTAAAATCCCGCAAACAGTCAGTTCGCGACCCAAATCAGTTCCCGAGAGATTCAAACCGAACGCTTTGGCACGGTCAACCGATGGTGATTGTTGGTACTTGAAGCTATTTCCTTCTTCGCCAGCAAATGGATTTCAAAAAGCAAACGGTAAAATGGAGACAACACTCTAATCATCAGTTCACGAGAGATACAAACCGAATCCTTTGACACAGTGGCTCGACAGTTGTGGAGGTGCTCATCCTTATTCTCTCATTCCCAAGTCCTCTTGCTTTTCAGGCAAATGCAAGGCACAAACGACAGACCCACTGAAGATGGAGGACAAAGTCATAGTCCTCGAGACCTTTGAAATGAATTGTTAACAGTTTCATAGAATGCTTCCTTTCCGTGTTGGAGACTGTTTACCACTGCTCGAGTAAATAGAGGAGAAAAGCAAATCGTAGATAGCATACCAAGTAATAATGTATGAAAAGCGTCAATAGATTGAAGTGGTTATAACTCATGTACTAGTGTGCAGCAGACATGCGGGAAGGGAAGAGATGAGCACCGATTGCGAATCCAGGCGGAATGAAATTCGTGAAGAGTTGGTGCTGGGAGGAGCGAGCGGGGCCAGATGGGGCGATATCTGAGGGGCAGTGCGAAGAGAACACCAGCAGAAAAGTGAAGAGTGAGTACGGATGGTAGAATTGCCAGGCGGCGAGGGCGGGCACCCGAAATTGCAGTGCACCCGAGCGCGAGGAGCGAGCACGGGCTGTTGGAAGCTACTGCGAGAGCCGAACAAATGAGGCAGGAGGCGGACCCGAAAGGAGTGGGAAGAGGGGCCAGGCGGGGGACAGGCGAGCATCCAGGGTGAACACGGGGGACGAGGGTGCTCGAAAACGTGCCGAGCGAGTGAGACAAATGGGGGCAAGCGAGCGAATGCAGCAGGTATATATGCAGCGGCAAGTATGCGGAAGGCTCACAGAGATCGACCAGCGAGGACACGGCGCGTGATTGCAATTCCGCATGATTGCAGTAGGAAGCTCTGCACGCAATTAGGCGGAAAATTCGACGCATAAGCAGCTCAGCGAGCGGCCAGACGCCATGGGGTCACGCAACAAGCTGTGGCTAATATGCGCAGGATATGCGGTGCGGCGGGGAGCGCACGCAGGAAGCGGCGGGAGAGCGGCGGGATGGACGGCGCCGAGCACGTGGGAGTAATATGTTTCACAGTGCAGCATTGTTTTGGAAGAGTGTCAAAGCCAGAGGAGAACCAGTGCCGCCAAGAAGCGAGCAAGAAGACTGGGGACAGCGAGGCCGATTGCAAGTGTAGTTTTGGAGTCCTTGAAAGTATGGCACGAGGATATCACCAAAAGGATCGAGAAGAGTGTTGAGGTCGAGTTTCAGAAGCCCCAAGCACTACTAGCAGCTTTTATAAAGGATGCTGCCTCGAGACGCGTGCTGATGTCGTAACAATGCTGGGCTACATGGAGAGATTCAGAGCCCAGAAAAGCGACGAGGTGGTGTGGGGGACCAATGGTGACGGCCTGGCGAAGAGGGAGGGCCAGCAGAACGGCAGGAGCGAAGGGGCAGCGGGCGGAGGGAGGAGGAAGGAGGAGTGATGGAGTGCGATGTGATTGTAACATGCGTGTAGTGAATTGGAGGGGGAAAAGCTCTCTATTGAACTAGGGTTACATCGAGTATTTATACCTTTCGGAAGAACAATGGATAAGTAGCACAATGTAAAGTAGAACAATACTGAGTTCCAATATATGACTCCAAGAATAATAACCAAACGACGAAGTACAGCCTCGGACGCGTCGCGACGCGTTTCATCGCATCGCCACAACAACGTGGCCTTGCCAGGCTGACACGTTCTCCTCCAGATCTCAACACTCCCCCTCAGACTGGCTAGGCCCAAGTCGACACGTGGATTTATCTTGCTCGGGGCTCGCCAGCTTGAGCTTCATATTGGCTTTCAAGTTGCAAGGATGTCGGTAAGTGATCCGGGTTGTTCTGGATCTGCAATGATCGATGATCCTTCATGTCGGACAATTCCGCAATCTTCGCCTTTATCCTCTTTTGCTTCCTGCGTCGACGACGACGCTATGAGCAAGCCATTCACCCCCGCCATTTCCCAAGCCCGCTCGCCGTCTCGCTCGCTGTAATACACGCCGTGATCGGCGGCTGTGTGAATGGGTCGGCTGGAGGTAAGGTTACTGTCGGACTGGCGATTCTATTCGCGTCCCGACTGCTTTATCCCATAGATTGTCTTCACGAGCTTCCAAACTCGTTCAATTCTGTCTTCGAAACTTGGTGGCTGCTGCATATAACTCTCCCTTTTCAGCTCGCCGTTAAGCTGGGTACCCGAATATCCATTCGAACAATTTCTAGGTCCTCGACGGCTGTGGTGGCGAGTGCAATGCTCACCGAATCGAGACGAACCAAAGGACTCAACGTCTCGGTGAAATCCACTCCGGGACTCTGCGAGCTTCCAAGAGCAACAAGTCTGGCCTTGTATCCTGATACCCGGCCTAGTTTCTTGAAATATCTGTTCACTCTTGAAGCCGACGCGATCCCGCGGTAATTCCACTCGCTCGTAAATCTCTTCCCTTCTCAATGCCTGAGATTCTCCTCTCATTGCCTTCTTCCAGTCCGATTGCTCACTCGACTTAGCCGCTTCGTTGTATGTGTGCGGCGTGCCGGTGGCCTCGAGGATGCATTCGCCCGATGTGTCCTCCGTTCTCTCTGTCTCCTCTTCCTCCAAGGTTTGGTCGTCTCGGAGCAATAACCGGGAATCTCTCGATTTCCTCGCAGCTGGATTGTTGAGCTTGCGGTAGTCAAGGTCATTGGTTGAAGGAGATGAACAGAAAATTGTAGGTGCGTTATTCTCCTCGAGTAGTGCTGGTGGTGTCGGCAATGTATAAGTTACCATTGGAGGCTGGCTCAGTGGCTGCGATGGCTTCTGCGCGCGCTGCTGCGACTCTGTCTGCGCTCGCGGCTGCGATGCTGTCTGCGCCAGCGGCTTGCCCGTACGTTTCTCTTGTCATTTTTTATTCCCTCTCTCATTTCCCTTTTCCATTTCGGCTGCTCGCTCGACTTCAGCACTTGTTCATTTTTCTGTGCCATGTGGTGCGTCGGCGACTTCAAGCAGAGTTTCTCCTAGCAATGCTAATGCATTCCACCTTCTCCATCGTCTAGGCCCCCGGAATTTCTTGACCTTCGGCTACTCTTGGACGTGGAGGTACTGGACATGGTATGCCCAGGTTCTGCTCGTGCTGATGGAACGGTCGATGGAAAGGGTTGCCAGCGGAGGTATGCTCGGTAGCTGCGATGGAGTCTGGAGCGGTGGCTGCTGCAACTTGGTCTGCGCTTGCGTTCGCAACTCAGCGGTCGGCGCCTCCTGCTTCGACTCTATCTGCGCTGAGGGCTCCCCCTCGCTCGGCGCCGTCTTCGGGTTCTTCACGGAGTCGGGGTGTGCAGCGTTTTCTGTGGGAGATTGCTGCTCGGCGTTCCCAACTCCCCCTCGAGCTGCAGATCGACCAGGTGTTGGGTGCTCGGCGCTATTCGTACGACATTGTCTGTACGTTCTCCGAATCCCACAAATATAAACTTCCCCGCCCTCTCGTGATCTCTTCCTCGCTTAGACAGCTTCTACATTGAACATTGAATCCACCTATCACACCTGAACTCCTTAAAGTGCGATTTGTTGTGTTTTCTTGATGTTCAAGCCTCTAACCGCTCACTCCCCGGAGTGCACACCGGCACTCGGCTTCGGATATCCACCGAGAACTCGACTGTTGACTCCCGAAGAATGGCCAGTTCAATTTCTGCTGCCGTCCTAGCATGGGCAAGCTCGAGGATCGCCCTTATTGATTCTCTCGGCTGCTCTGCTTGAACGTGCGCTGTGGAGTTCCGGAGCGTGATCCCATATCTCTTTGATCATGCCTTCACAACCCCGCTTGCTCGCCTCATCGACGGCGTGCGCGCCCTCGCGCATTTCTATTTGCACTGCTTCCAGGCTCGCACAGCTGACAAGTACAGACATCCTGTCTAATTTCCTGTTGCCTTTACTCGATAATCGCTCCGACACACAACCTTTATCACGTCGGCCTGTGCGCGCAAGTCAGTGCGTTTAGGGCATCGAATAATTGTGTTCCGCGTCCTGGAGCGTGCAGTGGTATGTTTTTAATGCCCTTATCGAGTACACCTCTCGCTCAATCGTCGCAGTGGGTTTTTGGAAATTGTTCAAGGTTGGCCAGCCAAAGATTAAGGGAGAATATATTGTGATTTAGCGGCGTATCAGTGCGCAGTTCCAAAGAACTCGTTCTCTACGTCATCTGCCCAATTAATCCTCTCCTCATTTCCATTGCTAGGACCTTCTCCTTCCTTCCCTCCACCTTTTGACCAGCAATCGGCGGCGATGTGTCCCTTCTTTCGGCAATTGTAACATTCCACTCTTGTCTTTTCTCCTCTTCCATCGCCTTGCTCTGCTCGTCCGTACATCGCAGAATTCCCATCCCCATTCTTTTCAAGTCTGCGACGGTGCTCCTCAAGAACCAGAGAAATGAACTCGTGCGACGTAATGGTCGGGGCGTTGCTCGATGCGCCAAGGTACGCTGATGTGAAGTTGTCCCATGACTCGGGGGAGCGAGCTGATTATCAACAGCAAGAAGTCCTCATCCGAGACAATGCTGCCGAGGATCGCAAGCTCTTCCTGAATTCGACGCAACTCCGTAACATGAACAGTGATATCCGTCGCGTCATCGGCAATCGTACGGTACAGACGGCGGCGTAGCGACAAAATTCCTAATTTTCCGCCCCTCTCTTTCACCTGCTTAAGCTGCGACCACATTTCGGCTGCAGTCTTGGCGCCCGCGATATGAACCATCTGCGAGTCACTCAAGGTGAGCTCAATTTGTGTCTGCGCTTTGCCATCTAACTCCTCCCAGCGCTCCCGCTCCTTCCTCTCATCCTTCGTTGGTTTGTCCGGATCTGCGGCAACTGGTTTCTGCATTGTGCCCTCGACGATCTTCAAGAGTCCGCGCTCGCGTAGTATGGCAGTAACGCGGCGCTTCCACGGAACCCAATTTGCCTCGTTCAATTGTTCTATCCGGAACATCGACGATGGAGTGTCGGCGGCGTTGGTGGTAGTCGACATGGTGGTGTTTGAGAGAAATAATGACAGGTAGGATTTGATTCAGATCAGATTAGCGCAGGGCCCGATAACCTGTAGTGAATTGGAGGGGGAAAAGCTCTCTATTGAACTAGGGTTACATCGAGTATTTATACCTTTCGGAAGAACAATGGATAAGTAGCACAATGTAAAGTAGAACAATACTGAGTTCCAATATATGACTCCAAGAATAATAACCAAACGACGAAGTACAGCCTCGGACGCGTCGCGACGCGTTTCATCGCATCGCCACAACAACGTGGCCTTGCCAGGCTGACACGTTCTCCTCCAGATCTCAACAATGCGCAAACAACTTGACCCATTTGGGACGCGCCATGAGCGCCATCAATTGAGGGGGCCTGGCGGGCATACGGTGGGCGCGCAAATGGGGCGGCGCTCGGTGTGTGGGCGAAATGAAGGTGAGCTGATATATCAGCCTCACCGCTAAGCCAGAGTTCTTGATATATCACCGCTTTCCGCTGGTCAGCGACGATCTGATATATCAGATCCCCATATACGGCTGGATCATCTGCAAATTGCTCGAAGGGTGCTTGCGAACTCGTCAGTTTTTTCATGAGACAGAAGAAAAAACACTACGCACCGGGTTGAGCATTGACGCGCTGTGCGACATCGGAGAGGAGTACGACGCCTTGACGAGCGGGGGCGCCGATCTGAAGTTTAAGAGGCTGGGATTTATCAATTCCGATAAGTGCCTGCCACTTTATACTTGTCGTCATACAACCCTCGACGTCCTTGATAGAGGCGTTCGCGAGAGACGCCGTATCGATGCCATAGTATTGATTCGAAATGGCGCTCGAATGGTGGCTCAGGGTGTCGTAGGACTCATCGCCGTCCATGTCGTGTCTTGCACCGAAATGATACCGCGTGAAGGCCGTAAGGATGCTACGGTACGTCAGGATCTTGGCTTCGACGTGCAGGGAGTTTTTCGTAGCCTCGCCCAAATCGTCGCTAATAGTACTGCCGGAAATATTAGCGCAGATATCTGGCCAGAGGTAGATGTTACATCGCTCCGCTTCGTCGTCACCTCGGAAGAACCGGATGAGATCGGATTCAAAACGACGGAAGTAGACGATATTGCGAATAAGTCGAAGTGCGGTTTCCAAGGGAGCCGCGCCGGGCGTGAAACGTTTTTTCAATGTTTTGTGAGACGTTTTATCCTGCGTCCCAACGATAACGAGGTTGTGATAGAGAATCATCAGACTCCTGAGGGAACCGCCAGACAGATTTCGCAGGAGGTCTCGCGCAATTTCTGTCGCACGAATTGAGGGTCCGACACCGACGATCTTGAGCGTGATCAGGATCCTGCGCGCTTTCGCGCAGCTGCGCAGCAGGCGGAAGCACGGAGCAGATTTCCACAGCAGTTTCCCGTCGACAATGTTCACAAATTCCGCTGCTCGTTCGGCGGAAGAAAGCAGCCATTCACCATAGTGTTCGGCGAGGTTGGTGAACGGGTTGCGGGCGTCATCGATGAAACAATAGCCGGCGGTGTGATTGCGAGGGTCGTCGACGAGGGAGCGAATGTCGATATCCTGAGTGAACCAATCCGGAATCGCTTCCCCAAAGAAAACTTCCTGCGCGATAATACGATCGTACTCTTGGGAGAGGACCTCATGCATGCCCCTAAAGTCGTCGAGGTTGATCAAACTACCTTGATAGCTCAATTCGCGGCCGCCAGCGTCCGTGAACTGGAACCGTGCTTCAGCATAGTGGTCGCCACGGATGCTCTTCAGCAAAACCGCCACGTTGAAGAGGTAGGCGAAGCACGTGTCCTGGGCATCGGTTAGATATTTCTTGTACTGCTCGTACGCTCTGGCAGAAACTATTAGCCTTGGGTTAGCACCCTCTGAATCTGTTTCACACGTACTCGGCGGTTTTGAGGGACTCGGCGTCCATATCCAGCTCCATTTGGTAAAGGACCGTACCGCGGATACCCCATATGAGCTTCGCCACGACCCGACCGATCTCAGACCCCGCGATAAACTCGGACGGTCCCATGCAACGGGCAATTAGAAACGCGACTAACGTTACTTTCGTCCACGGAATATTACCTCGCGCTTTTTCTTGCGTGAGCAGACCGAAGATCGCGCGATGAAGGAGCGGGGCAGCGTGGGCGGGAGAACATTGCGGAAGGGTTAGCAGCCGATGGAGTGCGACGAGGCCATCGGTCTGTTCGGTGGTCAAAGGATAGTAGGCGGTTATCGCGACGGGATTTCCAACAGCCTGCTCCATGCAGTTGTGAATCAACCGCACGATCTCCCGAGCGTACTCTGGGATTGTTGCTGGCTGAAGAGCGCGAAACTCATCGTACGTATTTAGACTGGGAAACAAGACCTCAGCAACACGAAGACGGATTCATAAATGAAGACGTACTTGGAGACCTGGGCCATCCTGCGCATTAGACCCTGAGAGGTATGTTGCTTGATGCGTTTTACGATTTCACAGAAATAGTCCGTCGTGTATTGGCGAAGTCTCGATTCGTAGAGTTCCTGGGCAGGCAAGGCAGCGATTTTAACCACGTTGCAAGGCGCATTATCAGCGAGGTGTTCGTGCCAGCATTCGCGCTGGAAGAATTGGTCTAGCGTCTGTCCATCGATGTTGACGGCGATAGGTAGACGTGAATAATCAGGAGGCGGCGCGAATGTGGTCTTGTAAATCGATGCAGCATCCTCGGTGTTGGGGTCGCGGCGGGCGAGCGTCGAAATGTCCACGGAGAAATATGATCTGCTGAATGGGAACCGCTGCCCGTAGGCCATGAAACGTTCATCTTCTTCGCCATTATTGCGCGGGCACGTGGCTTGAGATTGATGAGAGCGCAAGCACTGCTCCGTACTGTACCCATGCCCGCACCGCGAGCAAAAGTAGAGCGCCTTTTGGCTAATTTGAAGCCCGTACACCGGCGCACGGCCGACAGGGGGAAATGGGAGCGCCGGCGGATGTATAAACTCAAATTCCGCCTCCAGTGTGGCCACGAAATTTGCCGGAATGATAGCTTCACTGGAGTGGCCTTTGATATGAGCCAGAACGGTCTTGGTGGTGAGACACGTCGAGCAATTCGTGCAAATTATTATCGGGCTGCCGAACTCGAACGAGATGATGATACAACAGGCCCGGAGCGGAAGAGTATCGTGGTCGATAACGGTTGTCGCCTCGGGTAGATGGAGGTACTTCAGCACATCAAAAGCGGGTATATCTTGGGATTGAAGTAAAAGAAGGGCGCCGTTTGCGGAAGGCAGTGAAGGCTGCCGGCGGCCGATACCAGGAATTGGGGAAGAGGGATGAGATGTTGCTTGCCTCGGGAAAAGCGGTGGCTCGGGAAGGTTTTCGGTGGGCTGGAGGGCGGGTTGCAGTTTCTCACACTTCTTCACGTGTTTCCCCACTGCGTTGGGATCGATGAACGTTTCGCCGCATCGGGTGCATGTAAAAAAGCCATTGACGTGCGAAAATATCTCGGCTTCGGTCTCGCCGGGGTACGTGGCTTTCGTCTGTTCCTGATGTACGAGACGCTTGTGCGTTTTTTCAGCTAGGTTATAAATTATCTTGCCACGGCATGCCGGTTTGTTGCATACGAAACCGTTAACTGGAACATCCTCCGAGTCGCTATGAAGAATGATCAGAAAAGATCTGCTGGGATTGGAAAACGTTCTTGCCTCATGGTGAGTGTGCGATGAGATGGAAGGGAAAGGAAGGAGGTAGAAAGAAGCAGAACCCCAAAAGGTGAGGAGCGAAGAAGCCCCAAAATTCGCACGATTCAGGCGGAGCTCGAATGTGTTTGATGGTAAGCAGGGAAAATTTGTCGTTGCAATTATATCGACCAGGGCTATCGCGCTGCTTGTGAAGAATAATTTGACGATTGTATCTGCAGGCGAGGGTGAATTGAATAAGGGTTACCCCTTGTATCAAGCTACGTACAGTTAACTCGCCACATAGGACTTGTATTTCGGGATGCGAGGCGGCTCTTTGGCCGCGTGGTCGCTCTATCACGGTCACAATGTGACGACTACTTCCTCCTTCTCACCATCGTGAGCTGGTCCCGTCCGTTCATCCACGCGATTTGCAACCGCATCTCAACCACATTCACAGCAGGTATCAGTCATTTTTCTTTCCTCGGTACCAGTTTTTGTGTCGGGCGCAGCATAGGTGCTGATATCAGGCTCAGAGCACAATGGAGTTCTCCACCGAGAAAGACCTCATGGTGTTCATCATGGGTGCTTTCAACATCCTACGCGATACATGCCCCGCATGTTGGGTGCGCGGCTCGCCTAATTGGCGTACTAATGCACTTGACGATTGCGACGATTTTTTCTTTTGGCCACTGGCTGCCCCATTCTATGAAAGGCATTTCTTTCGTTTGCTGGCATTGTACCATCCCTCGAGTGAGCATATATTACCTCTGCTGATATATCTTTTCTCATTCTCCTCGCAGAGGCACCACAGCTTCTTGGCGGAAATCAATTCGTGTCCCAATCAATATATTCTCCAGGCCGCCCTCTACGCTTTCTTCCATGACGACGAGAACTCTCTAACTTACACAAACTTTGATCCTGCATTGTCCTTCGAGGACCTTTCAGCATTTTGGGCCTGGGCCCGCCTTACCGTATCCGAGACGAGTCGAATTCACAACCTACACAAGTTTTTCGCCTGGCTCGTTCGTGCACGCAATCTGTTGTGAAATTGGTCTAGCCTTGTATTTTGATATTAAAGCCAGATTTCTTGTTCTTGTCACCCCAAAGTTGTGGCTTCAACGTATCGAGACAAAATTGCAGAGCAGATGCTACTTTCCTCGAAAACGGTATAGACCTCGGAATAACAAGTCCATGCTCGGCGTGCCAACTCCGCGCATAATCCGTCTCAAAAAATGTCCCCGTCGAAGTGATCGAAAAAATCGCCCTCTCATTTGAGGACACTCGCATTTCAAAATGCGCGCGGTCAGGACTTATGGCTAGCGTTAGCCTGTTTGACACGGGAAATGCACGGGATGCGTATCCTTGAGAAATATTCCTAAAAATCAATCTTCCAAGATCTCGACCAACGCTTCTGAAACCCGCGCAACGTGCTGCCCCCTGTCGCCGCCGCACCGAATTCACATAGTCTAAGGTACCGGGTTATGAGTCAAGTGCAATTGATTTGCTGCAGAGGCAATTACCCGCATTCTATCCTTTACGCTAGCCATTCTACGTTCATTGAAGGACGTCACATAGACAGCCACGACGTGTTCGCCCCAATCTCTGCTCAAACGCCCAAATTAATCCACGGCGACCACTCCTGACCTCGACTCCGCATTCGCACCAGCGCCAGTCCGCATACCGCGCCCTAAATTTTTTCCTTGTCGTTTGTTGCGCGTAGATTCAGTTCGAAATCCTACCCTCTCAATTTTCCTCAGTTCACCTGTTCAATTGTTATATTCAAGTATTTGTCCTTGCATAGATCAGACGATCCTGCTTAACAATGGCTACCGAATAACAGCACCTTCTTTGATCCCATTTCAATCTCGTCCTCTTGCCCCATGTCCCCAACTCTCACCAATATTCCCTTGCCCATTTTCCCAGCCGAGATCTGGCTGCAGTTCGTCATACTTGCACCCAATCCAGACCAATGGTCGGGTATTTGGTCGGCTCTAGATGCAATAGTCGATGGCGTTAAGTTGGCTCGAATCCATTTGCATGAGCCCGATCAAGTGTCCACGGAGCTGCAACGATTGCAGGGGTCGCGCGATTGTCTCAAGGTTTCCGAGCTTAACCTCCGATTACAACAATGTGATCCAAGTCCGTCATGTGTTACTCCAAACGCCTATTGATATTGAATAACAATTGTTCCAGACTTCAATTCCCAAAAGATCGTGTTCCTTTCCTTGCCCAGGTTCACTAATCTCCGGTCCCTCACCCTGTCTGGCGGACGTATAACCCACGAACTCTACGGCGCATTGATCCACGTTCCGTCCCTCTGCGAGCTCCATTTCATGTCGTGTGGCCTCTATGCCTTCCCTCCTTCCGCCTACTCTAACCCCGAATCTCTTTTTCACGTCACACTTCTTGTACTCCGGGATGTCTCCCTTCACAACGGCCACAACCGCCGCATCGACCAATTTCTTACCATTTGCCCCCATTCGCTACTCAGCCGTCTGCGTCGCCTCGAAATTGGCTCCAATAATGCCCCTCATATTGTCCAATGGACGCTCCCACACTGTTCCTCGCTCACAGAAGTGCAAATCTGCCCCTACGGTTTCTTAGTCAACGACACGCTTACTTTGTCTTGCCTAACCGCATTCGACGGACCGTCTGAGATTGCGGCCAAGGTTTTACGCGCGTCGTCCACTATCACTCGCCTTTCTATCTCCCACCCTCTTACGTTGCACGATGCATTGCACGTTATCCGCACGGGCGAGGTTCAACCCATCACGGACCTCAGCATTCAAATCGAAGAATGGGACATTCGCATCTTGGAATGCGTTGCGGACACCTTCCCTCAATGCCGGCAGCTCGCAATCACCTACAGCGGTCTGCCGCTGAGCAAAGTAAGCGTAAATCCCTCATTCAAATGAATCTCTGATCTCACGTTGTAGGCGCTGCTTGCGACTATCGCCTATGATCATTTGGCTAAACTGCAGAAACTTCACTCTTTCTTTCTGCATGGGAAACAAAGGTCAGGGTCCGCGCAAGAAGACCTCGCAGCCGCCTACCGCCTCCTGATTGCTCTTGCGTTCCACCCCGCCCTCGATATAATTGGTGTTGCGGGCGGTATTTGGTATAGACAGGGGCGATCAATTAGCTGGATATGCAAAAGTTATGACTGAGGCTGGGAGACATGATTTTTCACGTTGTACAAGTGCTCATAATTGATTCGATTTCTTGGCTGCTGCTCAATCCAACTCAATGCGAAGCCCGAGGACTCGTCTTGTTTGAACTGAATCCATGCTAGGTCAGTCGTATTAATCCCTGTTTTAGCTCGATGGAACACATGTTCAGTATTTTTTTCATTCAAGATCAGTTACAACGCGTATTCAGAGGATATTTCCGCAGAATTCCGCATATTTCATCCGTTTTACACTGATTTCTGCATGTAACTACCACCACTGATCTTGGTTCTCCGTCCCGGCTATCCCGTTCTCTTCTTCGTCAAGTTTTCTTCCGTCTACATCTCATGCAATGAGTATTTTTTCACAGTTAGTATCTACTGCGTTATTGAATGCCCTATACAGCTTTTGTTTCCGCTCTTCATTCACTCCGTGTTGATTTTCAGGTCGATCCAGCTGGACCTTTGCTGTGGCTCAGTCTTCTTTGAAGATACGTCGCGTCCCGTTTCCCAAGTCTGTTTATTTTGACAAACCAAACAAGTTTTGACATTCATTACAACTCAAGCTCGTTTTTTCCAGTCAAAGGCGGTGAGAATTCAAGTAGAGTGCGTGCACGATTTGAGTCAATGTATCAACTAGAACTTTGAATAAGCTGGTTTAATTCAAATCACTCACACCAACAATGTGTAGGCCTCAGGATCTTCACTCGGCGACCCCCAGTCCCGCGCACTCCATTCAATCAGTAAGAAGAAAGGAGAAGACAAGAATTCTTACCTTGACAGTTGAAGTATTGATAGAATAGCAATGAAATGGTTCACGACTGGGAACCTCGAGCTACCTATCCTCTGACTTAATCTGATGTGCATTGTGTGACCAAGGGTCTCTATAAACATACCTCGCGTCATGACAGTCGATGAGAATGATAATCCCAGTGGCTGCATATTTACTATAGAGGAACGTGTCGAAGACCGTTTTTAACCAGTCCTTATTACAAGCTCAGACACTGAAATCTGGTCGCGTTCACGGAAGGAGAGTACGTGTTCAGATATTCCCGGCAAACCTACCTGGAAACGAAATGCCGGTCAAATAATAGATTAGATTGATATATGTCCTTCGGACGCATGCGCGCGTTGAATCATGGGCAACAATTATACCTAATTCGCTCAAGCAGAGTTTCCGCCTTTCGAAGTGCAAAGTTTTGGGTCCGCAACAATCCGCCGAGACACGAGAAAATGTACGCACTCGAGACATAATAACTCGACCACTGCACGACGTGTTCAATCAAGGATTAAAAGGTCCGTCATCCATAGATTTAGCCTGGAAGAAAAGCCAAGTGCAGGTCAGTACGCCTTTGAATGTGGAAGCATAAGGACGTACTTTTAAAGTAACCCGTCAGCAAGAGAATTGAATAGTGAGCTCGTCAATGGCGTACCCGAATCGCGACAGAGATCTTCAAGCTATTCAGAAGACTGCTCTATCAAGCTGGACGAATTCAAAGCAAGAATCCCGGCTAGATTGAATATATCAACGGAATTTACCTATATAATTCGTCAGATATTCCAGCTCAGGTCCGTTCACTGCTTGGAAAACTCACACTGAACATGAACAGGAACTAGTTTGGAGTAGTAGGCGAGGATTTGTTTCAACAGAATCCAGGGCAAAGCCAGTCGAATTTGAAGAAATCATGAATGCAGATTGAACTGAATACCTATATAATTTGCCAAATGTTTCAGCGCAGGTCCGTTACAAATCAGTCAGATTTTATGGTCGAAAGGGCGAACGTACCCGTTTCAATGAACGCCGGTTCAAATTCTTCATCAATGCATATCCTGCGCGAGTATTTTCCTCGAAGCTTTGAATGAATTGACAAGCATTCAAAACAAGGCTCTGTAACGCAAGTCGAATTTAAAGTAGTCAGATCAAAGGAAGAAGAGAATTTACTACCCATATATTGAATGGGTGGGGTTGTAGGGGAGCGCAAGCGAATCGCCGTGAACTCTGACTATGCTCATTTCCGAATGACCCCCAGGATATACACACAGCTCCGGAAAAGGCGTAATCCGGGGGAAACTTTGCGGATATTCCCGGCTGCCACGCGGTGAACTCTGTGATACTTATTTCAAAGTCGGCGTCCCAATAGCTTTCTCGAGCTCCCAGTTGTATCGTATAATCGTGCCGAGATTCGCTAGCTG
The DNA here is from genome assembly GCA_014462675.1 of Mycena sanguinolenta. NCBI lineage: Eukaryota > Fungi > Basidiomycota > Agaricomycetes > Agaricales > Mycenaceae > Mycena > Mycena sanguinolenta. Next base: position 47,840 of record JACAZH010000080.1, on the reverse strand, counting down.
GTCTGGTTCTTCTCCGAGTCACCTGCTACCTGGTCTCAATCATATATACAATGTCTCTTCCCTTCTAGCTGAGGTAGAATTCACAAATGCGAGGTTGAACAGTCTATCTCAGCTCGCACTCATGTGAATAAACTCATACTTCTGTGTGACAGCTTCCAAGGTTTCTTTTCACTGCCGAGTTTCGGAAGAAGGTTGACTTCAGCAATAATTGGAATGTGCACTGAATTCCTGATCAAACGGGCTATGTTCTGATTTTAGCAGCAAAACGACTCGTCCGTGAAGCTGTTGTCGAAGAGTGACCACGCTGAACTGCAAATCTCTGGAGTTGCATAGGATTTCGACAGCATGCCATTTTCCAGGATTCTGAAGTTTACTTCACAGCTAGCCGTTGAATAATTCCTCCACCGACGACAAAGGCATTTTCCTAACTGTCTTGCGGCAAATTCTGTTTTTCATCCTCCATCCAGAACTTTTCCTCTCGTAGTGCTTTGCATTCAATATTGTAACGTTGTCACCAATCGGATCAGAGGATTCTTGAAGAAGTTATCGGATGACACGCAAAATTCACTGACGGAATCGTTTGAAAGACGGAGACCACGATGCACAGGTGAGGACAGCCGAAGTTCCGTACATTGTTAGTTCTTGATCTCTAGAGTCTCGGGCTCGAGCTGAAATAAGTGCGGCCACTTAGCCTGAGAGCCAAGAGATTGGGCAAAGTCAAAGTTGAGAATCGTCAGCGATTCTGACAACGATTCCGATGCTGATTCTTGATCTAGAATCGTGCGAGAATAGACTATTTTCAAGGATCGGCGAGAATCCTTGGTTTGCCTCCGGAGGAACATCCGAGAATCGCGATTGTTGATACAACAACTGTGATTCTGCATCGATGCCTAGTGGGGAACCGGCGTATGAAAGCGCATCAATCGACGCTTGAATCACCTCAGAATCGGCAGCGATTCTGACGCGATTCAGTTGCGATTCACACACGGATTCTCATCCTCCTTGCTGCCAAGTGGTTTCAATACAAGACAGCTTCCATGCTAGCTGTTTGTTGGTGAATTTTGTTTCGGGGGAAAAATTCGGAAATTCAACACGCAGCCCGAAAGGTGCGACAACGGATCTTGGAAGAAACATCATTTTGTTGGGTAAGGGAGAGGCAAATTTCACATAGGAATTTCTAAAGGAAAGGGCAAGAAAACAATATTGGATTGGAAACGAACAATTTAAATATGTGTGCTGAGCAAAAACCCAGTTCTTGCCCACGCTGTCTCGGCATCACGGCCATAACGCTGATCGCGCACGCAAACGCGTACCACGTGGTGCGAAATCAATGAGTAAACAAACCTTTCTCTTCCTGCCACCACCACGTCGCCCGTCCTCACTCCTCTTTCTCCACTTCTCGGTCTAGTCCGGATCGACGCCGCGCGCATTTAAGCGCTCTCGCCTATGCGAGGGTAAAGCCCCAATTCTGTGTTGGGAGTTTTGCTGGCGCAAATGCTGCGTCGCGTCTGGACTAGGCGACTCCTTCCAACTAACCTAAGATTTATGCATCTTACTCTAGCTCTACGCTCATACGCATGCTCTCACTACACGGACCCACATTCGCTCTACATGGCCGCTGTCCACGTCAGACGTCCGCAAGCCGCATGAGGCCCCGCCGTTGCTATCTCTGTGTACCCTCAAAAGCAGCTCGGAACCGTCTTTTCGTAACATGTGCAGCGTATGGACGACACGCGTCAGGTGTGCCTTGACGAGGACCGCGCCGTCCACAACCGCCTAGCACCCAAATTCCCGGTGCTTTCGCTCTCGACGCCGCCGCTTCCACCGCACGTGTCACCGCTACCCAGGGAATCCTCGGTGAGCCTTTTTTTTCGTGGGTTTTTCCACATCTCACTTCGCACTGAGCAGCCAACGGTGCCTCCGGTACCCGACGCTTTGCCGAACACCGCACATTCCCCCTGCTCGCCCCCCGCCCAAACCCGTGCAGCGTGCGGACACAAGTCTTGCGGGATGCACCAGCCCCAACTGCGGGACCCTTCCAACGCCTCTGGCATGCACTGGGCCGGACTGCAGTGTCTGTAGGGCGTTGGGATACGATCCATTCATGAACGTCTCCACTTTTGACAGCAATGATGACGAAAACGATTCACCCCCTTACCGCTGCTCTGGCTACACGGTCTCTGAGATGTGCATCGGCCGGCGGAAGCTTGTGTATAACCGCTTTCTCACCGGCGTTCTATTGCCAGCTCCAGCTCTTTCCTGGCATTCCTCTTTTTTGCCTTGCATGCACCGTCGAATTCCTTTTTCTTTTCATTTTCAGTTTGGCTTCGTCTGTCTTGATTCTTGAGGCCCTCTCAGGACGCCTGCGTCGCTGAATCTGTTAGGACCACTCTACACGCCACCGTTGTTCGGCGCGCTGTTGCAGCCCGGCGTTCAACCCAATGTCGCACACCCCATCATTAATGCTCCTTTATCCGTCCCCTTCCACCCAGTGCAAGCTCAGCCCGAAAGGCGCTGCACGTCCTTCCTTGTGCGCCTTTGGGATGCGCGTCAGGTTTGCGCGGCGCTTCGACGGCGACAGCCCCTGTGGGATGTGCACCGGCCTGCGCGAGCTCAAGTACTACCGCCCTGTCGCCACAGCCGCGTTCGTTCCCATTGATCTCCCCCAAGATTTCGTTTTTTTATTCATTCTCATCTCGCATTTCTTCGTTCTTTCATCATCAAGATTTTGTGTTCCTTGTCTTTACGAACTGCTGAGAATCCTGGAATGGCTAGCCAACACCGGGTTCGTCAAGAGCAACGACAAATGTAACGAGTCAGGAAGTGGCCTGGTCATGATTTCCGCCTTCTAAATATCAAGGATGGCTGCGAGCCTCATCATGAATGTTCAATTCTTGGAGAATTCGGAGTTTACTGTCACGCCGAACCCGTTTGGTGAATTGTTCGAGTTTTTTTCGCCCGGAGCAAGTCTTGTTTGGTCTTAGTTGCATTATTCATTCTACACCCGCCGCATGTCTCTGTTGCGCGCAGCTCCAAAAATCTTTACTGACTTCCTCATTATCTCAGCCGAATACCGTCTGACTTGTCCCCGGGTTATTATGCTTGTCAGCAACGGTACGTTCTTAACATCTTGCACGTCCTTTGATTCATTCGTTGTCAACTCATTGCGCAAGTGTTAACTGATTGCGGATTCACAATTAATTCAATACGAAGGTTTGGGTTATTGTGAAATGCAGAGACAGTTGCCGGAAGAGCTGCGGACACTCGCAAAGTGCAGCATCAAGACCAGAGCCGCAAAGGGTGAATACAGATTTGTGCGGTGAAGAGCATCGGCAATAAAATAGGGGAGCTTCGCTTGACACAGGTATGTTACTTCATTCAAACCAAATTAATCTCTTGGTGACCAGACTTTTGGGTTCAATTCTTTCTAGCGCGCGCATACCTTGAATGCGTGCGCATTCGCGTAGGTTCAAGGTATTCAAGCTTATTGTGAACGAATCCCATTCCAATTACTGACGGGCCTCATCATCTTAGTCGCCATGGTACGTCTAATTCTTTGTACTAATCCTTCTTTTGCACGTCTGCTAAATCCGAACTAAAGGGCCGAAAATTGCTGCCCAAGTTACAATTTAAATTCGCAAACAAGTCCTTGAGTTACGGCCGCACGAAATCTGAACGGTACGTGTAGTTGTTTATATCAATTCCCTCCAGGTCGCTTCCTTAGCGTCATTTCAGCACCCACCTCGACGTATCACTGAACACCGTAACTATGCCCCGAGAAATCACGGTTCAAACGTTCCAATCCCCTTGAATATAGGTAAGTTTCCCAGAGCTCATTCGGTTCGACTGCTCATTCAATTGGAAAAGCTGGACTTCCATGATTTTCATCTTGTTTGTGTACCGTTACAAATGCAATAATTAATTTGCGGGACCAAAACTACGCGCCCGCCTTTGTCAGGCGCTTTTCAAAAAACTTGTTCATGTACGCCTCACAAGTCTCCGCTTCTTCTGTTGTCCAACAGAGTTACCCCAGCAGCTCATACAACGCATCCCCACTCTCCTCTTCGAGGTCTGCGAACCGTTTCGCCCCTACCGTCTGCTCCGACTCTGATGTGAGTCCAAGCACCGTCTTCATCAATGCCTTGAACCTGTGTGCCCGTTTCGGCCCCAGCTTTGTCACGTCGAAGAGCCGTTCTAATGAAACCCCCGTTCCAAACTAAACCGCACGTCAGTACAATCTTTGCTGCAAGACAAATCGCCGCCCACATTTTCATATGCAAACAACAGCTGATTTCTTGTTAAATGCGGCACATTTCTATCAATGTGCCCTCTTTGTTCCACATGTGCCCGGATTCCGTATGTTCCCGCACCACCACCCTTCTGTTTCTTTGGTCGCCGTTGCCATGTATCCAATGCATGACGCTACATGTTTCCTCCACTCCGTTTCCTCAGTATCCGGCAATCAGCCGTCATGTCGATGACACGCCCAAGCGCACCACGTGCAGCGGACATCATTTTGTATTCTCGTTATTGCCACCTCCTCCGCTCATCCTCGCTTCTCTCCAGCCCAGTCTGACCGATGCCGCGCGCAATGAAGCGCTCTCGCCTATGCGAGGGTAAAGGCCCAATCTTGTGTTGGGAGTTTTGCTGGCGCACCATGCCACATCGCCGTCCGAGACTGGGCTACCCAAATAACGACGTCAAGCGTGACACCTAGCCGACGCCGACTCCACTACCGACAAAGACGCAAGACCAGTCCGCCAACATGGATTACACAGACGACGTCGACATCGACGCCGAGGGCGAGCTCGACCATTCTCCCAACACCGAGACGACCCTCCTCGACCCCGGTGGCTTCTCCGCGATGGGCGTCCCACCGCCCTCTGCCACCGCTACATCCACCGTCGCGACATCCGCGCTCGGCGGCAGCACAGGAGGAGGGCCAAGACGGTCCAGTGCCGCGGGTATGGCGAGTGCAGGATGGTCTTCAGCCGCAGCGAGCATTTGGCGAGGCATATTCGGTGTGTCGCCGTTCCCTTTCTTCGCTTTCGTTTCTGGCCGTTTGTTCTTTCTTTTCGACGGTGGAGCGGGTCGTGTTGCGGCCGTTTTTCTGCTCCCTCTTCTTTTTTTTTTTTTTTTTTCGGGAGCGGCATTTTATTTTCTGCCCGCCTTGTCGTAATGCGCCTTGGCGTCCATTGCGGATTCACGGGCGGCTTCCCAGTCCTCCGCGAAATCATTTTATTCGACTCCTTTCCATCCCTGGGCCCTTCATCGCGCCCCTTTGCCCTGGTCCCGTCGCCGGCGCTCTTCGCTTCCGTTGTAACCCTCGCTTCACCTGCCTCCTACTCGCCTCGCTTCAGCCACCCAGCCACATCCCCTTCCGCTCCTCGTTCCCCGAATGCTTACTGCTTCGGGCCCCCACTTGTTCCCTTTCACGAATTGCTTCTCGCTCCCTTTCACAAATCGCACCATGTAGTACCGCTCGCTAACGCCCGCACAGAAAACACACTGGTGAACGCCCCTTCACATGCCACTGCTCCAAGCAGTTCTCGCGCCTCGACAACCTGCGCCAGCACGCGCAGACCGTGCACGCCGACAAGGCCGCCATGAACGAGGCGATGATGCGCGAGTTGACGAGTTTGCATGCGTGTATGACGGGGGGTGCTACTGGTACGTTCGCTGCTGAATTTGTGTACCGAGGCAAGTGCTGATGACGATGTAGCGACGACGGTGACCACACCCACGACGACGACGACACCCGCGGCGACGAAAGGGAAGAAGGGAAGCGAGGACGGGTCGCCGAGTGAAGAAGCGCCTCCACCCATCGAGGCGAAGGCGCCGACGAAGAGGCCCAGCACGAAACGCGCAAGGGCGAGCGTCGTGAAGCGCGAGCCGGTCGAGGAGGGCTTGCGCAGGCAGCGGCCCGGGACGTCGACGGGGTACGAGGGCGCCGTGACGGTGACGGCGGACGAGGATGTCGATATGGAGGTGCGTCCATCTAGCTCTCTCGCCTATCCTTCCCTCGATCCCTCCTCTATTCCCTTTCGAGGATTGATGCTGACCCCCGTCTTCCAGCCCCGCCAAAAACCAGAGCCGCCCTCGCCTCCGGGAGGAGACGGCGGAGGAAGAGCCTTTCGCTCCCATACCTACACCGCCAACGGCGAGTTTTTTCGTGCCGACAGCAACAATGGACAAAGCGTTGGGAGGGCCGAGTCATTTCGGAGCGGAGGGTGCGTACCTGTCCTTTCGCTCGTTACTTCATCCTTGCGTTCGGATTTTGGGAGACGGGGGAGTGGAGACCATGCCGGCGTTGCTGCAGGAGATCGGGGACGGGAGGTGCATGTAGCGCGGCGTGTAGGGGGCGGCGGACGGGTGGTGATTTAGATGGGCCGCAGGATGTCGCACGCGGTGCTTCTCTAGATCAGGGACGATGGCGCATGGAGCGACTCGAGATCAGTCGAGCTCGGGGAATTTTTTTTCTTTCGTCGATCGACGCCGTTGGCGGCGCTGGCGGTGCATCTGCATCACAGACACACGTCTCCTGCCTTCCCCCGCTTCTGGCGGGCGAGGGCGTTTTTTTGGCATTGTCTCCCTCTTCACCCTGCCAAAAAGCGGAGGTTTCCTTTTTCGGACGAGCCCCGAAAAAAAATTATTGTCCGCACTTTGGCTAGAGGCGAGCGGGGCGCTGGGAATTGGTGGCTGGGATGCTGGGGATGTTGGTGGGGCGCTCCGATTTCATGCGATTTCCCTCCGTTCTCTCCCCCTTGCTTCTCTTTCATTTCCTGTCTTCGTCTCGTCCTCTCGTTTCTGCCACCGCCCGTGCTAACTCGACGCTATGCAGACACCGAGACAGCCCAACCAGCACCCCCGGCGCCGAGCAGTCGTCCTTTCTCGCCCCAAATTCGCACAGCGCTGGGAGGGGGGAGTCCTTTCGTGGAGGGTGAGTTTTCCTTCTGTCGCCTTTTTCTTTGGATTTTGCGTGCGGCGTTCTCGATGGGTGGGCGCAGCGCGCGCGATATAGTCTCTGGCGGTGGGTGTGCCATCGGGGAGGGACGAAGCGATGTGGAGGGACGTGCCGAGGCGAAAGTGGCTGGCGGGGGTGCGGCCAGAGGCACGAAAGTGGAGGGGAAGGAGACAGGAGATTGGGAGGGAGAGAAAGTGCCGCGCTTTTTTTCATTCCCGTGGTCTCGTCTTCCATCGCAAGTCGAGATTCCCGAGACGGAAGTACGAAGTCTGGGCCGAGGTGCGGAGCTCAATGCGGAGGAAAACTGGTGGAATATCGACGGCGGTGACGGAGGGATCGATGTGTGGGGTCGATGTGTTGACGCCTCTCTGTTCCTGATCTTCTGCTGAGGCGTGCGGGGTTGTCGCGACCCTTTTCCTCGGCGACTACGTGGGATCGAGTTTGACGGTGCGGCGTTCGTGAGGCAGGGTCGTAGGGTGTAGGCTGCGGCGAGTCGACGCTCGTTGCTCCCTCCCTCATCTTCCGCTACGTCGGCGTTGTCCGTCGCACTTGACCTTGTCTTTATGGCTGTCCTTTTCGGTTTGCTCCTGCTGCGTCTTTCCTCCGTTTCCATTCCTTCGCCGACTTGACACTAACTGATCATTCACCCCAGAGCCCCCGACGAGCGGCAGTCCTTTCTCGCCCCCATCAACGCACACTCACACAGCGGTGGGAGGGGAGACTCCTTTCGAGGTATTGGGTGCGTGTCTCTTCCTTTCTTGCTCTCAATCTCCGCTTCCTGTTTTTCTTTGCTGCCGTTCCTTAGCCCCTTGAAGGCGGGGGCGGTTTGATGTGTAGAGGCTGGTGCATGGAGGCGCAGCAGATAGCGCTTTGAGGGAGGCGATGGCTCGCATACGGTGGACTCGACGGCGAAGGAGAGACTTGTGCTTTCGCGTCCGAGTGTCGTGCGTCCTCGAGCTGTGCGGACGTGGATCCCTCTCCCGAATCCAAGAAGAGAAAGCGTGTTGGTGCCCCCACGTTCTGTCGTCGGCTCGAGGACCAGGAGCGGAAGTTTCCTTTTTCGGCAATTAATTTTTCTTACTCGTCCTTCTTTGTGGATGCTCTGACGCGTCCACGGCGCTGGATATATTTTCATTTTATGCTGTTCCGTCCACTCCTTGGCGCAGATTTATTGACAACTGCACAGACCACAATTCGTCCGCCGTTCTCCGCCGGCGCACACCCCTTCCCCACCAACACCCTCGTACGGCATCCCCGCTCACCGCCTCTCCTCTGGAAGCTTTTCCTCCAGCGGTCGCCCCTTTTCATCAGGCAACGGCGCCTTTCCAAACCCCGACTCACTTTCCCCCGGCGGCAGCTCCTTTCCATCCTTCCCCCTTCCCTCCAGCAGCGGCTCCCGCCCATCCACAAGCAACGGTGCGCCGCGCCTCCCGCCGCTCTCAGCGGTCGTCTCCCTCCTCAGCCTTTCGTCCCTCCTCCGGACACGGTCTCCCCGGCCCCGGCGCAAGCGGGGGTATACTCCTTCCAAACTCACTTACCCTTCGGCGTCCCTCCACAGGCGATTGGGATTGGAGCGACTCATGGGCCGACCGTCCAGGCACCGCCCCCGGCAAACTCGCCACCGCCGCCGCCATCGTCGACGACTCCCCGTTCTCGTTCCACCCGCCCGAGCAGCCCACCAGCGTCGGGTACGGTGGCGGCTACAGCGGCTACAGCGGCTACAGTGGCAGCAGCGGGGGCGGGAACCCGCGCAAGCGCACGCTCGGCGGCCCGGATGGGCCGTATGGCGCGCATACAGACCACGACGAGTACGAGTACGGCGGGAGCGAGTCCCGACCGCAGAGCCGCCGCCTCTCCGTCATGGAGCTCTGCAACGAGCGCGACGAGCGCCCCCGCCTCGTCCTCCCTCGGCTTATCAGCACTTCGTCGCACCGGATCCGCCGAGCGCGACCAGCGCGAGCGGGAGCAACAGCGGCCGACCACGACAAACGGGCTCATCTCGCGAGCCTCGGCGCTCGTCCTCCATGACAGCGGTGACCACCACCAGCAGTGGGAGTACGAGCCCCGGCAGCACGCGGGTGAGCAACAGCATTTCGCCACCGATTATCAGTCCGCAGTCAACGGGCTCGGCGGCTGGCGCGAGGGCGCGGGCGGCGTACGCGGGGCTGATGCGGCGGCACCAGGAGGCGCAGCTCAGGCAGGCTCTCGACCAACAACAGCAAGCGGACGCGATGGCGGCGGCGGCGTACCATCGGCATCACCAGGAGCAGGCGGAGCAGGCACAATTTTATCATCATCATCAGCAGCAGGAGCTGGAGGAGCGGCGCATCGAGGAGGAGCGCTATCATCAGCTGCAGCAGCAGTTGCATCAGCAGCAGCAGGTGCATGCGCAGGCGTACCTCGCTCCCTACGCGCATCCCCATCCTCACCTCGCTATGGCGCCGGGCATGGACGGGATGGGTCTGGGGCTGGAGATGGGGATGATGGAGGGATACCCACAGGCTCACCCAGCAGCGAGTATGGACGCCTATCCGAGGCACAGGGGGACCCACAGGAGCTGGCGTACCCGCCGGATTCGGTCTCGGCGGCGGGGTACGACACGCACGAGCATCATCATCCACATCTGCATGCCCCCCTCCACAACTCGAGGTGAACGCGCTCGAGGCGGCGGCGGCGGCGGCCTCCCCGGTCTCTCCCTATTCGCTCGGGAACCTGCCTACGCCGCAGCTGGCGGTACAGCTACGAGGCGGAGACGGAGATGATGGGTTTCGGTATGCTGGGTCGCCCGGAGGACGCGGCGGCAAAGTACGAGCAATCGGGGCTGGATGTGAACCTGGGGCTCCTCTGGATATGAATATGAATATGAGTATGAACATGGGCATCGGGTTGGGGGTGGGCGGAGCGGTGGGATGAGAGTTTGAACTTTTGGGCGCGGTATGTTTCTTTGTCGTCTCTTTTTTGGCTCGTTTCCCCTTGGTACTTTATTCCCTTATACCTTATTACTGGTACATGTCGCCGAATTCTTGCCACTATATAATACCCTCCATCGTTTGTCTGTACCTTAACTCACCGGAATGCGTCTGCGCATGCTGTACCGTACAACCATTTCCTTACACAAAATGTCGAAGCCCTATTGATGGGCGTTATACCGTGGTCTGCGGAAGTCATCGTGGGAGAGAACCACTCGAGCTCTATATACGACCCCTTGCTTCCGACGTTTGCGCCAAGACTTGCTCGGTCCGTTACTTTCGTTCAGTGTTCACGGCTGTCGCGAGAGATATTTTTGTGGTGACGTGCTTTTACGACGGTGAACGTACGTGAACGATACCCGATTCACTGCGCTCTCATCGAGCTACTTGTCTCTGACTCTGCGGACTATATTTCAAGAATTTTGTCCGTCGAAAACTGATTTTCTTCAAAGGAACAAAAAAAGACTTACAGACTCAATAACCATGAGTTTCGGATGCAAACCGTCATTTTCACCAGATAATTCCCACTAGTATTCACTTCAACAAGCATAACAGCAACAGATTGTGTAAAGTAAACTAATCTACACGGGAATAGGTACAGGTACGTCCATCTTGGCGTCCACGTTCAACGCAACCATCTGGCGACATCCGAGATTATATGAGGCAGCAGTTGAGACGGCTTCCACAAGTTGCGAATCGTTCAAAAATGGCCGCAACCCATCGAACACATTGTCGGGCACATAGACGTTTTTCGTAACCCAATCGGTGAATATCAGGGCTGCAACTAGTGTTGCCGCGGCTCGGCTACGGCTAGCTCGGCTCGGCTTTTGATGGCTTCGAAGCCATCACCGCATAAAGCCGAGCCGAGCCGCTTTTAGTCGGCTGGCTTGGACAGCTTGCGGCTGAGCTGCAGCTGAGCCACGGCTCAGACAATGATTGTGGCTCTGTGCATTTGGATGGTAACTACGACCTCCTAGGCCCTCTTCCCTTCTCTGGGAAGCTTCGAAAAGCTTCAATACTAAACGGAATTGGCGTCGTCGACATCGACGCTGCCACGTCATTTTCTGATCTGCTGAATTCGACACCTTGCTGCTTCCCGCTCGGCCGCGAACACCCCAGATCACCTCTGACACTGTTTTCGAGCCCTCAGGATGTCCCCTAACCATGATTTGCGTATTCTATGTCCTTTGCGTGCGTTCCTCGGGTCTTTTTGGCCTTAAAGACTGACAATCGACTCGCAGTGCTTGCACCATCGACGATGAAGTCAAACGCCTATTAGTTTTATTCTTATAATCTGTACACAGATCCGACCGATATCTCCCACTGCTCAGACCAACAAGATTTTTTGCCAGCACCCTCCCACATATTCAGAGACCTCCCAAAAAAAAATTTCAGCCAGGTCTGAGCACCGGGAGGTATCAAAAAATCATCTACACTACCCCTAGTATCCAAATGTGTTAAACAAGGAAAATCATTATGTCATGTTACTAAAGGCTTGGAAAAAAAGCTTGTAACAGATTGAAGGAGGTGTCACACCCATATTGGGGCAAGTGTGACACCTGTGTGACATCCAGTGAGATATTATGCCCTCTGGAAAATCATAGCTGAGCAGCTACCAAAAGTCTGGAGATACTAAAGCATGCACAATAGCCAGACCCTCGAGATTTTTTGTCAGCATGATTATGCATATTTGAAGATGCTGTAGAAATATTTTCATCAATATACTGCACCTGGGAGGCATTGAACAGTGGCTTGTCCCAGCTAAGAATACGTTAAATGTTCTTTGGGTTACCAAAGCACGCACAATGGCCAGACCCTCAAGATTTTTTGTCAGCATGATTATGCATATTTGAAGATGCTGCAGAAATGTTTTCATCAATATACCGCACCTGGGTGGCATAGAACAGTGGCTTGTCCCAGCTAAATATATGTTAAATGTTTTTTGGGCTACCGAAGCACATACAATGGCCAGACCCTCAAGATTTTTTGTCAGCATGATTATGCATATTTGAAGATGCTGCAGAAATTTTGTCATCAATATACCGCACCTGGGTGGCATAGAACAGTGGCTTGTCCTAGCTAAATATACGTTAAATGTTTTTTGGGCTACCGAAGCACGTACAATAGCCAGACCCTCAAGATTTTTTGTCAGCATGATTATGCATATTTGAAGATGCTGCAGAAATATTTTCATCAATATACCGCACCTGGGTGGCATAGAACAGTGGCTTGTCCCAGCTAAATATACGTTAAATGTTTTTTGGGCTACCGAAGCACGTACAATGGCCAGACCCTCAAGATTTTTTGTCAGCATGATTATGCATATTTGAAGATGCTGCAGAAATATTTTCATTAATATACTGCACCTGGGTGGCATAGAACAGTGGCTTGTTGCAGCTAAGCATATGTCAAATGTTTATTGAGCTACCGAAGCACGCACAATGGCCAGACCTTTGGTGTCTTTTGTCAGCATGATTATGCATATTTTAAGATGCTGTAGAAATATTTTCATGAATATACCGCACCTGGGTGGCATAGAACAGTGGCTTGTCCCAGCTAAATATATGTTAAATGTTTTTTGGGCTACCGAAGCACATACAATGGCCAGACCCTCAAGATTTTTTGTCAGCATGATTATGCATATTTGAAGATGCTGCAGAAATATTTTCATTAATATACTGCACCTGGGTGGCATAGAACAGTGGCTTGTTGCAGCTAAGCATATGTCAAATGTTTATTGAGCTACCGAAGCACGTACAATGGCCAGACCCTCAAGATTTTTTGTCAGCATGATTATGCATATTTGAAGATGCTGTAGAAATATTTTCATGAATATACCGCACCTGAGTGGCATAGAACAGTGGCTTGTCCCAGCTAAGCATATGTCAAATGTTTGTTGAGCTACTGAAGCATGCACAATGGCCAGACCTTTGGCAACTTTTGTCAGTATCATTATGCATATTTCAAGATGCTGTAAAAATATTTTTATAAATATACCGCACCTGGGTGATATAGAACAGTGGCTTGTCCCAGCTAAGCATACATTAAGTGCTTTTTGGACTATCTAAGCAAGCACAATGGCCAGACCCTCAAGACCTTTTGTCAGCATGATTATATATATCTCAAGATGCTGCAGAAATATTCTCATGAATATACTGCATCTGGGAGGCATTAAACGGCAGCTTGTCCCAGCTGAGTATATGCCCAAGGTTTTTTAAGGTATCGAAGCATGCACAATAACCAGATCCTCAGAACTATTTGTCAGCATGATTATGTATATTTCAAGATGCTGCATAAATATTTTTATGAATATATTGTATCTAGGTGGCATTAAACGGCAGCTTGTCCTAGCTGAGTATATGCCCAAGGTTTTTTAAGGTATCGAAGCATGCACAATAACCAGATCCTCAGAACTATTTGTCAGCATGATTATGTGTATTTCAAAATGCTGCAAAAGTATTTTCCTAAATACTCTGCATCTGGGTGGTGTTGAACAGTGGCCTGTCCTAGCTAAGTATATGCTAAAGGTTGTTTGAGATACCGAAACATGCACAATGGCCAGACCTTCAAGACTTTTTGTCAGCATGATTATGCATATTCCAAGATGCTACAGAAATATTTTCATGAATATACTACACCTGGGTGGCATTGAATGCCAACTTGTTCCAGCTAGGTACATGTCGAAGGTTTTTTGGACTACCAAAGCACAAACAATGGCCAGACCTTCGGGAATTTTTGCCAGCATGATTATGTGTATTTTGAGATACTGTATAAATATTTTCATAAATATCCTGCATCTGGGTGGTATTGAACGATGGCTTGTCTCTATTAAGTATATGTCAAAGTTCTTTTTCGCTACTGAAGCATGTATGAGGCCCAGACCTACAAGACTTTTGGTTAGCATGATTATGTCTATTTCAAAATGCTATATAAATATTTTTATGAATATCCTCTACCTAGATGGTATCCAACAGTGGTTTGTCCTAGCTGAGCATACATCAAACGTTTTTTAGAATACTGAAGCATACACTATGGCCAGACCCTCAGGATCTTTTGTCAGCATAATTATGTACATTTCAAGATACTGCGAAAATATTTTCCTGAATACTCTGTATCTGGGTGGTGTTGAACAGTGCTAAATATACACTAAAGATTGTTTAAGATACTGAAGCATGCATAATGGCCAGACCCTCAAGATCTTTTGTCAGCATGATTATGTATTTTTCAAGATGCTACAAAGGCATTACAGCTCTTTGCAAAATTAATGATAGTTGTTGAAAAAGAAACAAAACAAAACAACTTGAGCACCTCAAATTACTTTACTCACTTCTCGCTCAATTCTCGATTGATTTTTCTGAGAGTGGATATGTTCGAAAGCGGTCAACAAGGGCTTTCATATGGGGCTCAATATGCTGTCTATTTCACTGAGTTCGCTCAGATCAACTTTTAGGCCATCCACCCTAATCATAAGATGTATTGTCTCATATCTCGGTGAATACCGCTCCAATTCCGACGATTCTGTGCATGTTTGGAAGTGAATAGCAACTCGAATGGTTTGCACCCATAATTAATGGATTTCTCTACGAGGAGAAACAGCTCCTTGAGGTGTGACACATGCGCCAGTATTGCGAGGAGGGTTTCGGATAAAAGGCCTTGGGAGAGCTGCAGACCCTAGAGGAAGTTCAGCGTGGTTGACGGGATTGGGATGGCCTGCGGGGCAGGCGAACAGTACGCCCCAAAAGAGTAGAAGCGAAGATTGGGGAGCTCGATGTACTTGAAAAACGTTATGCCATTTATTTTCCTAAAATAGTCGTGGATCGTTAGATCCTTGAGGCACGGCAGGGAACAGGGTACAGAGTCATGCAGGGACACTTTGCCGGAGAGTGAGAGCTCGCAGAGGCGCAGCACCTTACACTGTCGGAGAATTTTGAGTGCTTTCACGGCCGGTATCGAGCCCTCTTCCCAGACAGTTATTGGCATGGTTGTTGGATCAATTTCCGAGGTGTGCACAGTTTTGAGGTATGTAAGGTTACCCCACGCCACTGGAGCGCAATACCACGTGTTTCCCAGGGCGGTGGTAAGAGTGAGGCTGCGAATACTCAGCGCGGCTAGTAAGTTCAACGAGTCACAGAGGATGTGCTCGTTGGTCATGGTGCTGGGAGGGAATGTAATATGAATGAATTTCAGAAGGGGAACGTCGTCTTGTGAGAGGACACAGGGTTAACTTTATTCTCGCAAGTGTGTCTCATTATTTTTTTATTTTCTGACGACACTGCTGCTTTCTTTCTTTTCAGAATCATCCGGATTCAACAAAATCGGATCAGTATTGGCTAAAAAATCATATTGTCTCTCTATAGAGTTAAACCAGGTGATGAGAATTTCAAACACACTATTTGGGGCATTTCTGTGGGCACGTTAGATACCGTTCAAAAGCCCTTCTCAGCTACTTTCAAACACCCCTAGACTCAACCAAATTGACACAGAAATTAGCGAGAAACAAGCAAAACAATCTGGCAGGTTCAAGTCATTTTCTGTTTTTTTTTTTTTTTCGACAACTGCTATCAATTTTGCAAACAGCTGTAAATCCCAACTTGTCCCAGATAGACATATGTCAAAGGTTTTTTAGAATACTGAAACATAAACAATAGCCAGATTCTTAGGATTTTTTTGTCAGCATAATTATATATATTTCCAGATGCTACAGAAATATTTTTATAAATATACTGTACCTTGGGTGGCATTGAATGGTGGCTTGTTATAGCTAAGTATACACCATAGGTTTTTGAGATGCTAAAGCATGTACAATAGCCAGACTCTTAAGATCTTTTATTAGCATAATTATGTGTTATTTAGAATATTGCAAAAGTATTTTTATAAATATATTGCAAATAGGTAGCATTGAGCGGTTGCTTTTCTCTGCTAAACACATATCAAAAGTGTATGGATTACAGAAGCATATATAATGACAAGACTCTTAAGATTGTTGAAATAAAGATAACTACAGCCTTCACTCAAGAATAGCAAAAGACCTTTATAAATGCACAAGCTGTTCATTCAAACAGATAACTACTTATACTAGGTGAACAGAAACAAATATATCTAAGTATGATTAAACCAACTGCAATATAAATAAATAATTAGAGAGAAATTCAGAAGAAATACAATTGAAAACAAAATAAATGCAATAGAGGGAATAGGAACAATTACTGGCAGCAGTAGCAGTGACAGCAAGTTACCAATCCAAATTCCAACATACAGTGTGTCACAAAAAAAAATGCGCACCCCTATCTTGCCGTAACTTGGTTGTAATTTGAGAATTACTTAGGATTTTGAGCCAAACTAAAATGTCATATTGTCGAGAGAGCCGGCACCAACATTTTGCATATGTTGATCGCATCATAGTATCTTGATGGGCCATCATAAGATGCCGAATACGAAACCTGTATTATACGTAATTTTTGAGGGGTTCAAGCTTCATGAATATTTTTTTTTGGGAAGATCTAAACCACCCAAATTGTAGCCCAGGATGTACTAAGCAATCCACCAAGCTGAACCATGGAGAAATATACAGACAATAACCATGACGAAGACCGCAAAGTGCCCAAAAATAGCCAAAAATACCCAAAAGAGCAAAAAAATGGCAAAAATGGCCACTTTGCAGTCTCTGTACCGAGTTATTGCCTGTATATTTTTTTATGATTCAGCTGGGTAAGTTGCTTAGTACATCATGGGCTACAATTTGGATGATTTAGATTTCCTCCAGAGCAAATATTTATCAAGCTTGAACCCGCCAAAAATTACGTATAATACAGGTTCCGTATTCGGCATCTTATGATGGCCCATCAAGATACTATGATGCGATCAACATATGCAAAATGTTGGTGCCAGCTCTCTCGACAATGTGACATTTTAGTTTGGCTCAAAATCCTAAGTGATTCTCAAATTACAACCAAGTTACGGCAAGATGAGGGTGCACATTTTTTTTTGTGACACACTGTATACTCATAAGTTGAGTAGTGAAATGACACCCACACAAACTATTGCACGCCTTTGCAAGTTCATCAGCATCTATTGGAATCTGAATCTGTGTTATCAACCATTGTAGCAGTATCAGATTTTTTCTAGCTTTTGGTGACTTCCCAGGCTGTCTTCTTAGAACAGTTCAACTTAAAGTGTCCCTTATTATTATAAAAGAAGCAAGCCACATTGGCAGTATCATGACATGTAGTGATAGCAGCCATAGCTTCATCAACAGAATTGTTAGGAGAAGAGCAAGAGATGGGATCAGAGGCTTGTTGAGTTTCCTTATTGAACAGTCAAGTGATACTGTAGTTCATGGTGAGCTGCTTGAATGGAGTAGCATTGCAGTTAACAATAATAGTGGAATTGAGAAGAGAAAAACCCATTGTCATTGCCAAATTTGATCCTGTGCTGTCACATCAATTCTGGTATATTTTATTTGCAAAACCAGTATCTGAATGCATCCAATTCAAGCTTTCATTGGCTTATTGTCTAACTTCTTCACAGTTAGAAATCTACAATAGAGTGCTAGAATCCAGCAACATGATACAATCACTGCAGATTCTGCCAAACTTTCATCAGATTATGTACAGTTACAAAATCAATTCTGCATACTTCTTAGCTATCTTCATAATATTTTTTTCCACAATTAATTTATTGTCCTCTTTCTTCATCTTTTCAGCCGTCTTTTTCTCTCTGTTGGCCTTATAAAAAGAAAACTACAACTAAAAGTAAACCAAGTGGTTAGAGTTAAAGATAGGGTTAGAGTAAATGGTTAGGGTTAGAGTAAATGGTTAGGGTTAGAGTTAGACTAGGGTTAGTGTTAAGACTTTTTATATCAAATCCATATAAAACACTTTTAAAACTATGATCCAGTTTTTGATTACTCTAGATTTAAGGTTCAACATAGTAAAAACCAAAGCCAGAATTTATTTTTTATAATTATGTGTATCAGAATCTTTTTAAATAATGCTATATCTCTCTTGTTTTCTTTTACTATTTTTTTTTCTTTCTTCTCTTACTTGAGTCTATTTTTATCTAGCAAAATATCTTTCTACTAACTCCAATTGTTTTTCTATTATCCACAATAGAGCAAACACTAATTACTGATCTGATGCCAAATCAAGTTGTTTTTAGAGTTGATTTCCCAAACTATGCTATCTAAGGCTCCTCTGGCTGTTCTTTCTTTGGATTGCTTCTCTTCACCTGTTTTCTATTTTGCTTGTATAACCTCAAATTGATTTGGGTACCAACATACTTTTGTCCATGTTACCATGTAGCTCATCTTCAGCCTCACTCACTCATTTTCCCCTCTGCAGTACAAGACTTAGAGTGTGGACATCTCATACATTGCCACTGACCCCGCCACTTCTCCCTTGCCCCTCTTTGTATGTGGCTCTTTTTTTTCTTACCATTTGCAGTTAGGCAGCTCTTTTCACTCAGACATTGTCCAGTCCATTCTCAATGGCCGACTTCTCCTTGCGCAACGCAGCGGCTCATCAGCCTCGCTGCTCTTCTTCCACTTGCTCACTAGTCTCTGAAAGGTAGAGCTTAGGCTGCACCTGCTTTTACTAGCTCGGTCCTTGTGTCTCTTTACACAGTACTCTTTCATGTCCTGTTTTGTCTTGCTCATTTACTTTAACATTCTTGGGTCTATTTGGGATATGCATGCTAGGCTGGCTCACTTTGAGGCTTGCTTTGACATTTGCTCTGGCAAATATATTTTGACTATATCTCGAATGTGCATTTCTTCTTAATTCAATATTGTCACAAAGCTATGTTGACCTCTTGCTCATACTGCTTGTGCTCATCGATTGATTTACAGTTCGAGTCAGAGTCAGCAAGACGACACTCAAAACAAGAAATTTACTCATGACACAATTATGTCCTATGGGCTGTGTTTGCAGCTCCACTTGAAAGAGTTATTTGCAGTGAGCATCATTTCCCATATTTCTCTCTTCCTGTTGATTGCAGAGAGCTAACTTTGTGGTTCAAACTAGGATATGTAGGCCAATGATTTATCTACACCTCCTACAATTCACGCACAACTATCAGTCTCGTTTCACTTTCCTGTCTTGCTCCCTTCAGCCATGTACGCTGTGCACCCTCTGTTCTGGAAATGAACGCAAGTACGTATTTGGATATTTACATATATTCCACTCATTGGGCCACACCTATATGCAGCCACTTGTGCTGGTCTGTTACCGCTGTTGCGCTGCTGCGCTCACTACCACTGGAATCATGCTCTTCCCGCGTTCAAGCTTACTTTGACATTGAGGATGAATGGCAACTTCCCCACTCAGTGTTCGAGCTTTCCATGATCAAACGCAACAGCATCCGGTTCGACCTCGTGCCAGGAGCGAGCTTTCGTTGAGCTTTCCCACACGCTGATCGCGATTTGATTGGCGATCAAAGACTTCGGCTAGCAAGTTCGTAGATACACGACCTCACGTTCCTTGCTCAATTCTGCTCCTTTATGCGCCATTTAACATGCGACACGCGCCATTCATCCCACTCAATTGGAATACGTGAAAAGACACGTGGTTTCACGTGCCATTTACTAGTTATTGACTATGTCCAGGTTTGGACCTTTATTTATAGAAGTTCGTCCTCGCTCTTGCGAGTCGAGCTTCTCACACTTTAGGCTGTGCGTTGGCTGTACTTTTACCACATGGGGTGCCAGTCTTTCCCACAGATTTCCCTATAAATACCTCCTGTATTTACTCTGTATTTCCAGAGTTCTAATCCCCCAATCTGATCTCTCACTTGGTTTTGTATTTCATCCTCTGCAGTCTATCTGCACTCGCTCACGCTTCGCTTCACCTTCCACGCTTTCGAGTCGTATCATCCACGTCTATGCTTCGTCTCGTCCATGCTTCGCCTCGTATTCATATCAGTTTCATCCCCATAGGCTCATTTGTTGCACACTGCAGTATTGAAGTAACTCGCATTTAGATTTCTTCCTTCCTACCTTGTGCCAGCCACCTATATTTGGTGTTTAGCTCGCGCTTGGACGGTCGGTTGGTTTGTCATTTTGGAGCCCACCACGAGGGGTCTTCATCATTGCTGTCAATTCCTCTCATAACGTGCGGCCTCATTCCACAACAGCTCAGCTTCGTGACCTTCGTCTTGAATTTCTCGCCACTATCCATAATCCATTAAACCTCCTCGACACCTTCCCATACTCGCCTACCTCTTCCTCCAACTTCTTCGATCTTGTCCCTCCCGAGTTCGCTGCGCATAACAATCTTTCACCACATTCACCAAGCTCACCAACACTAGCTTGGTTGTTCAACGATCCACCTACGCCCATTATCGACGACTCTCCATCATCCATGGCGACTCCTACCCCCCATGCCCGCCCGTGGTGATCGGAATGCACCACAATTCGATTCATCGAAGCCCTACGAGCTCCGCCGTTATTTTTCCGACCTCGAGTTTCTTTTAACTCGTGCTGCGGTTAATGACAATGGAGAAAAAAAACAACACGCTACCCGCTTCCTCTCCATCAAAGACCAGGAGATTTGGGAAGCATTGGACACGTTCAAGGATGCCAATAGATCCTATGATGAGTTCAAAGCTTCTGTGTTGAAGGTATATGCTGGAAACAATGAGGAGTGCCGTTTTGAGCTCAACGACTTCGACTCGCTCATTGGTCAATATTCCCGTGTGGGGATTTTGTCCATTGCGGACCTTACCACGTTCTATCGCCAGTTCCTTCACATCACAACCTATCTCATCGACAAGGGACGCCTTTCTGCTATTGAACAAAGCCGTGTATTTATGCGTGCAATGTAACCAGCTTCTTTCGAGCTTTCCATTCGCCGCCGTCTCGAGATTAAGAAGCCATATGTGTATCCAGGCGATGTCCACGCTCTCGCAGACATATACGAGGCTGCCGAGTTCGTTTTGGCTGGCTCTGCCCACTCCTTCTCCGTTAGTACACCCTTCGCACCCACAGCAACTTCAGCAACCATTCCTGCTCCCAGCCCTACCCAGATCGAAGTTAAACCTGATCTGGGTATTGCGGCGCTGGTTGGCATGATGTCGAAGCTCATGGACACCCTTGTCACACAGAAGGTGTCCACCGATGCTCAGAAACGCCCACGCCCCGATGGGTGTGGATATTGCAGTTCATCTGATCATTTTATCGGTGACTGTGAACATGTTCTCGAAGATATTCGCCAAGGATATGTCCGTCGTAACACGGACAACCGTGTTGTTTTACCCAGTGGTGCTTTTGTTCCAAGGCACATTTCTGGAAAGGACCTTCGCGCACGCATCAAGAAATGGCATGAGCAAAATCCAGGCCAAGTAGCCGCTAGACAATTATTCCTCGGCATTGAACCTTCATCTGCACCTCCTGCTCCTGTGACGGCCAATACGTTCATCCTCACCGATGAGGAACGTCTCAAGATGCTCGAGAATGAGATATATGTGATTCGCACTCGAGCACAGGCAAAACGCGCTCTCGCTGGAGGTAGGGACGAAGATGAACCGGATCATACAATCCCTCCTACAGTCCATACTCCAGCTCCCGCCCCTGCTGCTTCGAGTGCACCTGCTCCAGCTCCCGTTTCCGCTCCAGCGACGAGTTCTACTGTGAATAGGACACCTCTACACCCATTTTCGAATGCACGCGACGCCGCATATGCACCTCCAAAGGATCGAAATGTTGGACTTCCACCTGCAAATCAAAATAAATCAGCACCCGCTTATCGAACCACGGCACCAGTTCACAACCCAAGAGACGTATCAGACGTTGTTGAATCATGCCTAAATGCGCCGGTTACGTTGACCCAGCGCCAAGTTTGGTCTATCGCCCCCGAAGTCCGCTCGCAGTTACGAGACATAACCACGCCTCACCGCACGCCTCCACAGGGCACTCAGGCTGCCAAACCCCATTCACAAACCACGCTCCTTCAGTCTACATTGCCGCCAGATGCGAGAGTCGTTTCGGACGCATATGAGAGTTATTACAACTCTGGTTCGATGCCCAATGACCTTGTGGTTTCAATCGAATCCTCAGCGATTCGCTCGATTCTTCCCATAATCGATAACCGCCAACGAGTCGAATCAATCGTCGACGACGGCTCCTCGATTAATGCGATGTCAGAGGAAATGTGCCATGAATTAGGCCTTTCTTATGATCCACGCATTATCCTCCGGATGCAATCAGCAAATAAATCAATCACCCTGTCTCTCGGCCTCGCTCGCAACGTCCCATTTACCATTGGCGACATCACCCTTTATCTACAGGTGCACGTCATTCGTAACCCAGCATACGATGTTCTTCTTGGACGACCATTCTCGGTGCTCACGAAGAGTGTTGTCCAAAAATTTCGGCAACGAGGACCAGACAATTACAATTTGCGACCCGAATACGGATAAAATTGCGACCATTCCCACAATTCCGCGCGGTTCTTCCCGCAATCGCAAACAGGATTTTCCCAACTCGAGGAATTGATCATTGATCAAGGAGAGATGGCACTTATCATCACACCGGACCCCGATACCCCTGGCTCATTTATTGTCGACTCGACTTCAACACTTCAACCAAATGCTTCCCTTTCTCAGGTTCAACTTTCATACTTGACAGCTTGTACTAACGTAGGTTACGATGCCGACACGGCAAAATTTGTATTCACAGTCGCGCAACCGACAAACTCGATATCACGCGATTCAACTCGCAGCGATAACAGTATACCGTTGTTTTCAACATCTTCGCTCAGTCGCCCACGTGTTCCCGCTTCTTCCCCGTCCCCGTTCCCACTCGCATCCCAGTTTTTCCCCACCCCACCAGTGCCTCCTCTCGTCGAGGTTTACGCCAAGAAGAAGTATAAACCCGTGGCCCAGAAAATTAGGCCCGTCCTCGGGACTTTACCCGATAAATTTCGCATCGAGCGCCGCATTATTGGAGATCCTCTCGCCCACATGCCGAGCTCAATCCAAACCCACCGCCATTCGTTCCCACTGGCCGCTACACAGCAGAACGTCGAGATGCATTCGACACAGTACATTCAGGCGAATTCCTTTGGCCTGAAGAGCGAAGACTACTGCACCACTTCATGTGTTTGCAGAACTCAGCATTCGCTTGGGAGGATTCGGAACGCGGTCGTTTCCGCACCGATTTCTTCCCACCAGTTGATATTCCCGTCATGCCGCACATGCCGTGGGTTCAATGAAATATTCCCATCCCTCCTGGGATCTATGACGAAGTTTGCAAGTATATTCGCACGAAAATCGAGGCTGGCGTATACGAACCTTCCAACTCTTCATACCGTTCACGCTGGTTTTGCATTGTAAAGAAGGACGGCTCCAGTTTGCGACTCGTACATTCGCTCGAACCGCTCAATGCAGTCACGGTTCAACATTCGGGTGTCACACCATTCACCGACCAGATCGCAGAGCACTTCGCAGGCCGTGCATGCGGCGCCATGCTTGATCTGTATGTTGGCTACGATGAACGACTTCTCGCACCTTCGTCACGCGACTATACAACATTCCAATCGCCTTACGGGGCACTTCGACTCGTCACACTACCAATGGGATGGACAAATTCAGTGCCCATCTTTCATGACGACGTCACATTCATACTCCAGCCCGAAATCCCCGATTTCACTATCCCATACATCGACGACGTACCCTGCCGTGGTCCTGCCTCCACATATCAACTGGAGGACGGTTCATTCGAGACCATTCCAGAGAATACCAGGATTCGCAGATTTATATGGGAGCACTTCAACAATCTCAACCGAATTGTCCAACGCATGAAATATTGCGGTGGAACATTCTCAGGAGTTAAAAGCTTACTCTGTGCGGAATCTATCATGGTTGTTGGCCACGTTTGCACGCCCGCAGGCCGTGTTCCAGACGAGAAACGAGTCATGAAGATATCCAATTGGGGACCATGCAAAGACCTGTCCGAGGTTCGAGCATTCCTTGGAACAATTGGTGTCATTCGGATCTTCATTCGGAATTTTTCCCATCGCGCTCACGCCCTCATAATCCTGACACGAAAGGATATGCCATTTCTATTCGGCCCCGAACAAATCGCAGCTCAAGAGGATTTGAAACAAGCACTCATTCGTTCCCCTGCACTTCGGCCCATTGACTATACATCTGATGCACCATCTATTCTTGGTGTGGACACCTCCAGCCTTGTCGTTGGCTTCCTCCTTTGCCAATGCGATCCAGACCATCCTTCTCGACGCTATTATGCTCTCTTTGGGTCAATTAAATTTACGCTCAATGACCGTGAAGCTCGATTTTCGCAACCAAAACTCGAATTATACGGATTGTTCCGTGCCCTGCGGTCTTGGAAACATTACCTGATTGGTGTTCGTAACCTCGTTGTAGAGGTTGACGCTCGCTACATCAAGGGAATGCTTGCACATCCCGACCTGCAGCCAAATGCCGCGATTAACCGATGGATTCTTGCGATTTTAACATTTCATTTCACCTTGGTTCATGTACCTCGTGTAATGCACGGTCCCGATGGTCTCTCTCGCCGCCCGCCACAGCCAGGAGACGACCCTGAACCAGAAGACGACTTCGAAGATTGGATTGACCAAGTTCATGGATTTATGCATGTCATAAATCACTCGCCTCATGTCCGTCGTGCCCAAAATGCCATCGCAGTTCTCGCCAACGACATTGCACCTGATGGAGAAGATTCTCCACCGCCGCTCTCGTACGACAATGTTCCACGTTCAGAAGCTGCTCGACTCGCCGACGCACGTGTGAGTTTGGTTCGTGTATGGCACGAAAATCTTCTACGTCCTCGGGACATGTCTGACAAGGATTATAAATCCTTTGTCCGCTATTCCATGGAGTTTTACGTTTCAAACGATCACCTATGGCGCAAGGATTCGCACTCTCGCCACAAGCTTGTTGTCCCCACTTACCGCCGGCTATTCATCCTCGCTTCAGCCCACGATGATGTTGGACACCGTGGTTTCTTCGCAACCCGTGCCCTACTCACGGAACGCTTTTGGTGGCCGCATCTCGCAGACGATATTACTTGGTGGATAAACACCTGTCACCTCTGCCAAGTTCGACAAACCGACAAGCTTTTAATTCCGCCGACAGTCGCAGTTCCTGCACCTATTTTTGCAAAGGTGTACATGGACACAATGCATATGCCCACGAGCGGTGGCTTCAAGTACATCATCCACGGGCGCTGTTCTCTAGTACATTATCCAGAATTTCGCATGCTTCGCCGCGAAACCGCCAATGCGATTGGAGAATGGATCTTCCAAGATTTAATCTGCCGATGGGGTACCCTCCTCGAAATCGTCACAGACAATGGCCCACTATTTCTGAAGGCCTTGGCGTACCTCGAATCAAAATACCACATACACCACATCAGAATTTCCGGTTATAACTCGCGCGCAAACGGTTTGATCGAACGCCCACATTTTGATGTTCGCGAAGGAATATTCAAAGCAGTCGATGGGGATCAGTCCAAATGGCATACGGCAACATATTCCGTGTTCTGGGCTGACCGTGTCACGGTTCGCAGACGCATGGGATGTTCACCGTACTTTGCCGTCACCGGCACACACCCATTGCTTCCGCTAGACATCTACGAAGCTACCTACTTCCTTCCCCCACCCGATTCAGTTCTTTCGACCACGGATGTCATCGCACGCCGTGCCGTTGCCCTCCAGAAACGCCGTGACCAGCTTTCACGACTTCATTCGGCTGTCTACGCTGCCCGGCTTCGTGCCGCCGCTCGTTTCGAGATAGATCATGCTGCAACAATCCATGACTACGATTTCAAGCGCGGAGATTTGGTATTGATGCGCAACACGGCAATCGAAAAGTCCTTCAGCAAGAAAATGAAGAAAAGATACCTGGGACCACTTATTGTCATATCTCGCAATCGAGGAGGCGCCTATATCCTCTGCGAGCTCGACGGCTCAGTTTTCCACCGTCCAATCGCCGCCTTTCGCGTCATTCCATATCTGGCACGACAAAGTATCAGTCTCCCCCCACTCAATGACTTTCTTGACATCGACACGGAACGACTTCGCGAACTCGAGAATTCCACGCTCGAGGACCCAGAAGACGTCGAATTTGACATTGGAGAACTTCCACAGGCTTCTTCGAACACAGAGGACGACGTTTGATCACCCACACAAAACAGATTCCAGTCGGGAGGACATACACGGCATTTCCCTTCTCGAACTATACCCAAGATCCTTTCCATGCATTCCCAACTCATTCGCCACTCTATACCCATTTTTCATTTTCGTTCAATCGGCAAGTGACCAGGGACGGTCACAATTTCAGTCGGGAGGAGATGTTGCGCTACTGCGCTCGCTACCACCGGAATCACGCTCTTCCCGCGTTCAAGCTTACCTCGACGTCGAGGATGGATGGCACGAGCCTCCCACAACTTCCCCACTTGGTGTTCGAGCTTCCCATGATCAAACGCGACGGCATCCGGTCCGAGCTCGTGCCAAGAGCGAGCTTTCGTCGAGCTTTCCCACACGCCGATCGCGATTTGATTGGCGATCAAAGACTTCGGCTAGCGAGTTCGTGGATACGCGACCTCGCGTTCCTTGCTCAATTCTGCTCCTTTACGCGCCATTTAACGTGCGACACGCGCCATTCATCCCACTCAATTGGAATACGTGAAAAGACACGTGGTTTCACGTGCCATTTACTAGTTATTGACTATGTCGAGGTTTGGACCTTTATTTATAGAAGTTCGTTCTCGCTCTTGCGAGTCGAGCTTCTCAAACTCTAGGCTGTGCGTTGGCTGTACTTTTACCGCATGGGGCGCCAGTCTTTCCCACAGATTTCCCTATAAATACCCCCTGTATTTACTCTGTATTTCCAGAGTTCTACTCCCCCAATCTGATCTCTCACTTGGGTTTGTATTTCGTCCTCTGCAGTCTATCTGCACTCGCTCACGCTTTGCTTCGCCTACGCCCACGCTTCGCGTCGTATCGTCCACGTCTACGCTTCGTCTCGTCCACGCTTCGCCTCGTACTTATATCAGTTTCATCCCCGCAGGCTCATTTGTTGCGCACTGCAGTATTGAAGCAACTCGCATTTAGATTCCTTCCTTCCTACCTTGTGCCAGCCACCTATATTTGGTGTTTAGCTCGCGCTTGGACGGTCGGTTGGTTCGTCACCGCCCACAGAATGAGTAGCGCTGCGTGCCCAAGCTCGCTCTCTCTCCGCAGCGCTTGCTTGCGGTGTTCATACCGAGCACGGAACTGATTCAAGTATACACCTTGATAATTTAATCTCGCATCGGTGCATATAGTTCCCTTGTTGGGCCGGAATTTGAACCGGCATGTTACAGTAATAACTGAATGCAAAAAGAATGTACCGTTCCGCAAGGACAGCTGAAGAGGAAGGGACGGAAGGGAAGTATCCTGTTGAATGCAGTCAGTGCCAGTACTCAAAGCCATGGTTTTATGTCCTGAGATCAAACCAGAACATCACTACTCCGAGTTGCAATTGCACAATGCGTTGGAATACCGGCACATATGGTTGTTCATTCTCATTTCAAGCCCACCGACTTTTTCTTTCATTTCATATAGTCAATCTATCCATGACTTGGTATGGATAGCTTATTATCTCACTTGATGACAGCAATTTGCAACAGGCTGGCGATTTTCTACATGACGTTGAATTCTTCTTGCCCATTATCAATGGCTGCCAGCCGCCTTGATTCCCTCGTTCAAAACGGTATGTGTCTTATCTTTGTTGAATTAAACTCTGCTGACATGTTCTTCTGCTGTTAGTTCTCCGTGACCTATATTCATTCTAGTTCTGCTCAAATACATGGGTGTGTATCTTTGAACTTGAGCTATATTTCAATTCCACTGACTAGACTCCCAACATGCCGCTATCCTGGCATTCCCCTTGTACTTCGCCGCCGCACCTCTGGTTTCATCCACCCGTGGGTACTGCTTCTGACCGCGTCCTAAGCTGAGGTACTTTAAGGTTCGTCCTTCTTCCTCGATTAATGTAACCCTATTGACACATTTTCCTGCCTACTGTCCAACTATGCACATTGAATGCCTATGTCCTACTTTATTTATCTTGCCCTGTATAATAAACTTTTGGACCTACTGGACGTATGAGACATTACAAGGCCTGACCGCCTTCTCTGCGCGTGTCGGAGCTTGAATTTACCATCACCGGGAGCACGTGCAAGTACGTATAGGTGACGTGGAGTCGTCGTGCTTATCGTCCGCCTCGATACTATGTCAACTTCAACTTGGCAACCTATTGACCATGACTCGTACATGCACTTTTTCTCTCTCCCTTGAGTCGATCCTCCCGAAGACGAAACTTCTAGTACTGCCATGTCCGCCGATCACCAGGACGGCAAGGGCCACCCCAATACGATCTGGCTCCGCCGGCTCGATGTGACTGTGATGACCCATCGCATATCAGATGAGGTCTCTCTAAACCTGCCCTTCGTTCGTCGAGTCCTCTCCACGCATGGCCCAGTTGTGGACCCTCTATTTGCATACGAGTGGCAATGGGAGCGACGACCGCCTTATGTCAAGTCGGTTGTCGAAGCGGAAGCGGGACTATACCCATTTCTTGAATAGATCATCTACAGACCCGCTGCTCGTGCTGTCCCCGTCGTTCTTCACACCCTTTTCGAAGACGCATCGCAGCCAGTGCCCGTGCAACACGTCGGCTACAGCAGGACGTCAATCCTTGACAACCAGAGCGTGTTCGGCACCACGGATATCATCCACTTTTTATCTCAGAACGAGGACGCCAAGCACACCGCCGCAGGCATACGGATGTTACACGAGGTCAAACGAGCCCGTGTTCCTACGAGTTGCAAGCTTAACGTGCTTGATGAGATGTATCGGTTGGCGGGATCGGGCTGGAATTTTCGCCAAGGCACCTCATGCCCAAAGGGTACTCTGCTGCTGCTCGGACAGGTGAGCATTTTCAGAGATTCTATGATCATGTGTTGACAGTGCGTTACAGGCGCTCAATGAACTGGCGCAATGTCAGGTCAATTATATCGTCCTTACCACCGAAACCCAGTATGCCTTGGTCCACCTCTCGGGCGACTCTCTCCACATCAGCCCTGTGTACCCCATTCAGAATCCGAATTTGCAACAACAGGCCAACGACATGGCGGAACTTGTCCATGCGACGTTGACACGGTCATCACAACCTCCGCTGCAGCCACCTGTTTCCATCCTCCAAGTAACCGTTCCATCGTTTCCACCCTCAATTTTCAAGCCTAGCCGTGGCTTCATTCACGTTGGTGGCGCTCTCGTTTGCCCGCTTAACCTTTCCACTCTGCGACGACCGTCGGACAGTTTATTTCCCCAGCTGCTCCCTTTGGGCGTTGATGGCCGCTGCGGACACCGCCGACACGATGGGGAAATCGTCATTTCCTTCGTACGACTCACATTTTTCTTATTCCAGGCAAAGGCGGTTGCCAAGGCTGCATATGGGCCTCGTGCATCCGAACGACTACGCCATGAGTTCAATGTCTACAGCGCATTATGTCTATTGCAAGGGACTTTAATCCCCACTCTGTTGGGGCTGTATCGGAATCAAAACGACGGTAGCTCCGTCCTCATTATCAGTCACGGAGGCACATCATTACCAGATTTCGATAGTCTTACCCTCGTCGAATGGTTTGCGTCGCATCTGTCTTGCATCAAGCTGCTGATCTCATTGTACGACAGGCATAGTCTCATGTCGCGCCTCATTAGTATCCACCAAGCAGGGGTTCAACACAACGATCTAGAGCCTCGTAACGTTGTGCTCTCTCCATCGTTGGGCCCCATTATCATTTGCTTTGACAATGCATCTCTGGATCATTGCTGCGAAGGTCCGTCTTGTCGGGAACTCCGCGAGTTCGCCGGTGAACTAGGAATTGATCCAAGGCAGTTAGTATCTGCATCTTTAACTGTCCCAAGCTCACATGTGGTGATTAGGCATCGAATTGTCAACGGCTAAACGCGTCCCATCTGTTTCGACTCAGGTCCTCACAGTGGCCCTACTTTCGATCCTTATGTGGATCGTGTCCGTTGGGAAAGTTGGTAATCGTAGTTGGTATATCGCGTGGGAGTAATTGAAGGTTGGGCTAATGCATAAACCTAGCTGAAAAGTCGACGGATTTATCGCATGATGTGGAAATGAATCTGGGGACCCGGCTTATGATCGGAGCCTCTGGGTCTCGTCGTCGCACGGCATGAGAGGTCCCTGGTGTGTCAGATGTAATTTCTTTCCTTCATCTCCTCTTTATTTGGGTCACGTCCATCCTCTCCCATTCCTATTCCCGAGACGCCTCCCCGTTTATCCCGCGAGTCTCCTCGTCGCGCGATAACCAGCGCGGCCACAACATTCGCACCACAACCGCACACATCCCACGCTGCGCGTCTCCGCGTCTCGGCGAGGATACGGCTTGGTAACCCTGTGCGGACCTTGTCGCGCTGCCTGTCTCGCCTCTCCCACGCGGCCGACGTAGACTTCCGCCAGATATTTCCTTGATTCTACTGTCTAGATTTGTCTTCTTGTTTCATGTCCGGTGCTGATCCGAATATCTCAGTCTCCCATCCTTCCTTTGTTCCCAACCTGGCACCGCTCCAGCGGGTAACGCCACGGTCCCACTCGAAGAGCGACACTACGATCGCATGCCTATATCGCCTCGGTGTAGCGCACGCTTGACAATGCATCTTTGGGTGTGTCCATGCCCTCTCTTCATCACCGAGTGGGATATTGACCGCAATTAAGCTCGCAGGCGCAAACTCAGCGGTGTTTGAAGCCCTGACGGTGAATACGCGCAATGTCTATTTAAATACTGACCTACGCCTCAGTTCCAAGTCTCAAGCACCTGAGATCTGCTCCTACGTTGGTCCCAATACAGTATTTCGCCTCATACATTATCTCATTCAATTTTCGTCCAAGAAGTCCGCTCGTCTAACAGCCTCCCTATTTTTGCTGTGTACTTGAACGCTGTGGGTGCCTTTCTTCAGACCAGTCATTTCAGACGGGAGGTATGCTTGATCCAAGTATTAAAGGTATGCCTCATTCTTTTTACCAAACCTCCCACTTAAAGACTCTTTCAAGGCGATGTATCTTGCACAAACCCCCTGTCCGAGCACCAGGTACAGGGCGCCCGTTTCTAAGATCTTCAATTCAGGTTGCCGCTCTCTTTAAATCAGGTTTGCGCTGCTCCACAATTTCTCGTCTGTTTTCTCGGCTTTCATCGCTGACTTCGTACCATTTGCCTCACAACCGCGCAATTGAATAGTCTTGTGGATTTATTTCCCTATCTCGTTTTATTCCGTTTCTTTCTATCTCGTCATACATTGGCTTCGTCACAATTCCAATTCTCAGCGAATTATTAATCGTTTATAGTATGAATTCAGGTTCGGCTCGCCCTCCCAGTAAGCCGAGCGGCTATTGTTTTCCGCGTTGTATGCAGTGCTTTGAGGCTGCGATTTTGTTCATTAACACAATCCCCGGACGTTCAATGTCTTTTGCTGGTTTTTTTCGTTTCAGTCTCTTCCCCGGAATACTTCTAATATCCCTCGTTTAGCCTACTGATCAAAGTCCAAAGGTCGTGTCGAGTCAGGTCTGCTTGAATACCTGTCTGCTCGCATGTCTTGCGCGAAAATTTCGTCTCGATAATTTCGGTTCGGTTATTGTCTGGTGCCCCCAAGTTGGTTCGCTCCTCTAAATGGTTTCGTTGTCCCTCAGATGCGTCAAGACAATGATCAACGGGACATACTTTCCCCTCCTATGTGGTGCATCTTCCTCTTACAGATGGGCTCGTCTAATCATTTTCTTCTGCCCAGAATCCAGGATCTTACCCCGAGACCTTGCGGATGGATTTAATTCCTCGTATCGACTTTTACTTCCAACTCTTTTCGCAGGCCGAATTCAATTCAAAGTGCGCACACACCGGTTTTACAAGTATCTCTAATTACCGACCTCGCGGACGTGAGAGCGACTTTCTTCACAGGTAGATACCATGATCGAATGCCCGGGCGGATATATGGTTCACACTTGACCACGACCTTTTTCTAAGTCTTTTCCCTTTTTTCCCTTTCTGCGCAATCCACACATGCTCCTTTCTATCCAATCAGTCTCTTGCTGACCGGCATTTTCAGGTTGAATTGGCCGTTCCTTGGCTTTCCTCGGAGGTAGAAACCATGTCTAGTTCACTGCAATTGAACAGGTACATGCCGTGTCTATCTAGATTACCGACTTGGACTTATCACTTTTTTTCAATGTCAAAGGGCCTACTTGTGCCTGTGCCCAGACTCGGTTCGAAGTTATCATTCTATGCTATTTGGTTCATTGTTCCTCCTTGCTTGCTTCGTCCATCAGATCCCCCACTTTCAATCTGCGCTCAAGTTGCTGGGACAAGTTGAAGAATCCAGGTATGTATATCCCGATTCAGTGACCAATTGACTTGTATTCTAACGCCCAAATCGCGACTCTGTTGTTTCAGCACCGTCGCAGTTTCTGTATGTGTGCGCTTCTCTCTTTCTCAGTTGAGTGCTGACTTTTATTCGCCAGACACGGAGGCACTTTGAACCACGATCACAAATCCTGTCTCAAATTTCACTCAGCCGTGTGCTTGTTGTAGTTCCGAAGGTATGCCCTGGTTCTCCGTGAATTTTTCATTTATCCTCGACTGTTATCTCCACCCGAATCATTACGCCTTCAGTACTGATTTCTTTTCTTCAGTGAATTATTCACGTATACACCGCCGTTATCCCCGACTGAACCTTCGCACTTTCATTACCCATTTCTTTAGTTCTCGGTTCTCACTTGAATTGTCATCCAGGAGGAAACTGCGCTGGACAAATCGACCATGACTACTCTATATGACTGCTCCAGGATGCCGACGCTTTGTGTTGAATTTATGTGCGCGTCTGTGATCACCGGCCTCCGCTTGAAACTTCCGTCCTTGCCTCTGAATATTGACATTATGCTCAAAGAATCCCCTCCATCACAGCTACCTCCGTAACATAATCACTGCATCCTCGTAATTCCCTCAAGTAGTCTTCTCTTATTCCTTTTTCAGTTCGATGTACAAAGATGTACTTATTACCCAGGCTAGAACTTTGAATAAACTGCCTTTGGAACACAGGGCGAACGGTTTGGATCGACGATATGTACGTTTTCAATGGAAAGAGTTGAGCGAGGCGAGGCGGGAACTACACTAAGTGGACAAAAAAAATGTCCGATTGGTTTGAAACTAGAACTGCATGAAAAATGGGTCCTTCTGCATGAAACAAAATGTGAGACTATTGTAACAGGCAGAGCCGACATTTTGACCATTTTACTCGGATCATCTAACTTTGATCGGCCATCAAATCCACCAAATACGAAATTTGCGATTTTTCAGCTCAAAACCTGATTTTGTTCAGGACATCCTGCATGGCTCAAATTGAAGTTCATGATGTGCCAATGAGTTTCACAAGTCAAACCATGCAAAAATATTTAGGCATTCGAGCGCTATAGTGCTCACAAAATGGCCATTTTGACCGATTTTGATCAAAATCGGACATTTTCGGCTGAAATTCAGTCAAAATGGCCATTTTGCGGCCTCCACAGCATGTTATTGCCTGAATATTTTTGCATGGTTCAACTTGTGGAACTCATAAGAATATCTCAAACTTCAATTTGAGTGACCCAGATCATCCACCAAGAAAAATTTGAATGACTTGAAAAATGCCAAGTTTCGATTTTTTCGTGTTTTGGGGCCGGCATGATGCCGGATCAATTCCGTTGATCTAACCAATTGTACAGAACTCATCGTCTGGTCTTTCTGCTCACTGTCATATCTTATTTTGGATAAAAATATGCACTCGTTGTCCCGTAGTGTGCTGAAAAGCAATCGGACATTTTTTTTGTCCACTTAGTGTAGGGTTAGAAGTTCAATGCGCATCCTGCGGAACGAGATCTGGACAGCGTGAGCTTCAAAACGTGCTTGAGTGTAAAACTATTGATGCAGGAGGATACGAGAATCGAATTCAGTCAACGAGTCGGCGACTTGGGAATAAAACAAGCACACTACAAGCATACCTTATGCCTGTGCGCGCGCAAGCCGCGCTGTATCAGGCATACAATGGACTTTTGGATGGTAGGTTCGGCCTTTCAAGGCTCAAGTCGGCGTCAATCTGTGGTGGCACGGGATATAAACACACGCTTACTTGAATCCTGAACTCGACCACCGCGCGCCCAGTTTAAACTGGATTCTGAGTCGGAGAGCATAGTGTTAGCCTGTTGGAATGGAAGTGTGTGAGCCTACGTACTTGACTGGAAGCCACAATAATTCTTGAAGGTAAATCGAATGTATTCAGACTCCGCAAAAATCCGGCGCAGTTGAGGCAATGCAGAAGGCAAAGTGCGCGTCAGTAGTGTTTCAAATGTGAACAGATAAAAGCCTACTACGAATGGCCAAAGTCACATAGTGGATGAAAAGACTGACCGTCGGAAAATAAATAATGCTTCCGCGTACGTAGCTCGAGAATCGCACAAATTGGTTGAGCATAATTTTGACTTCAAATTCGAGCCAGTGCTAGCAAGTCAGTCAGCACGGAAAATGTACCTACAGACTTTCGAGGTTCACAACTCCAGAGTCAATCACTGAGTTACAAACTTTTGCCGGGTTAGTATCGGCTTATGAGAAAGGAACGAGCAGCATACAAAATGGGTAACAAATACCGCAACAAGAAATCACATATGGCGCGAATGGCGGGATGTCCAAGCCGCACACGCGACTAGACAAGGAAGGAACCCTATCCGCACTGCGCGTCCGACGAGGGCATGGCAGTCGGGCGCGAGGAGAAGCGCACAAAACAGTGAACTGCGGATCATGAAGGAAGACAATAACATGAGCACGTACCTTACTATAAAATCTCCTCCCCAGTAGGGCCAAGCGGGAATAGATTTCATAGAGGAGCATCTTGCAAAAAAATTTGCGGTCGCAATGGTTCATCGTCCGTGGGAATAACAAGGCCAATCTTGTTCGGGTGGAACTGCATTCCAAGTGCTATCTTGTAATTGTTGGCTCACGATGAGGATCAGCAAGGCGGGCGTCAGAATTCATGCCCATCACAATAAAGGTTAGCATCGATTTCTCACCAGAGCTGTGTCGTCGGCTTTGAATGGTCTCAGACGAGAGGCCCCGCAGCGTTCGAGCACGCAAGGAGGAATCTCCTGCGTGCAATTGGCGGTATACCCCCGATGGCTTGCAGTTGCACTAGAAGCCGAGTAAGAGATTCGAGTTCACAGCAGAGAAAGAATACATATACGAGAGGCAGAACACGGTGTCGTCGAACTTGATGCTGAAATAGTAATTCATTGGACAGTCTGTTCTTGAGGAGAAGAAGACCAGACGGTTTTCAACTTCGCACGGAAATGCATAAAGAATGTACGCAGAATTCGGAGGAAGTCCATTTTTCAAAAGCAATGAATATTGAGTATACACTCTGCACCCAGACCAACATTGCACGATTTTGGGTGTTTCAGTATCGAGCGCGATGAACGCCGGATTTGGGGCTGCACCGAGCCAGAAGGACTCCGGATGATTGATCGACCGGAGTGTGAACGTTATGAGCGTCAAGTAACGAAAGACGAGTCAAAGGGGAATCCAGGCCATGCGGCGCCAGAAGCGAGTCAAAGAACTTCTAGCCACGGGAATGAAATCGAATAGATTATCTGTTGATACGAATTGCTTGAAAACTGGAACAAGAGGAAGGTATGGCGTCTATAACTGATGTAATGAGTTGGCTGGTGCATGCAGCGAAGTCAAGATTGAATAACTGGTGGACAAAGGAAGGCCCGAGGCAAGGAATGCCAGGTGCACGAGCTGTGACTCGGAGCGGGAGATACGGTTCAAACGGGTGGAATCCTGGCGGCAATATCACCCCCAAACGAAACGCAACCACTGTTACTTTCTTTTGAGGAATCGAAGGAAGATCGATCGACCCCAGGCAGTAGAGGTTTTGAAAAGCGACAAGAGTATGTTTTCCAAGTTTGAGGTGCAGTCCAGTGGCGATCTCAGTGTGAACTGAAGAGCATCCTAGTATTCCGGATGAACGCCTGCGTTGAATGAAAGGAGCCCAGTGAAAAAGCTATATCAGCGAAATGTTTTGGTCCTGGCGGCCTGGCGCCAAGTGGGACGTGTACGAAGCCGAAGCAAGGTAAAGGTTTGAGTATTCAATCGTAAGAATTAATGGCGCTCACACTATTTTCAGGGCTGCCACCAACTTGAGATTGTCAATGCAATAACGTATCACCTGAGAAACGGAGTCAGCGACAAAATGGGAATTACAGTATTTGACGTCACTTACCTGTCCAGGCAATCGTCTGCAGACACCGCGTTCGATGTATCAGATATAGAAGAAAGAAAACAACCCCAACACGTGCGGCGCTGTGCACGGTGTGAAAAGACATCGGTCCAAACAGAACAAATTACAGTATTCGACGTTACTTACCTATTCTATCCAAGCCATCGTGTGCAGAAACAGTGCTCAATGAATCAGATAAAAAAAAAGAAAACCATCACAACACGTACCGTACTGCGCAGAGGACAAAAAAGACATCAGTCCAAACAGATACGGATGAGACCGCAGATTTTTCATCTGCTTGTATGGGGAGGCGAGGAGACACGATACACGACCACGAGCTGGGATTTGAATCATTGTGGTGATTCCGCAGCGAAGGCGCCATCGCCGTCGCCGTGACTCTGCATTCAGCATTCAAAAAGATCAAGAGACCAAAGGCGCGTGGAAACCCAGCGGTTAATTTCAGTGTTGGGATATGCTACAACTCGGCATAGTTTGCGAGTAGGTCGGGTTAATTTGGAGGAAACGATAGCGAGACCAAGTACAAGCACGGGAGAATAGAAGCATTCGAAATAATTGCGGGCTCGGTGTTGAATGTGAGTTTGAGGCGATGAGACGAGACGCTCACATTGTCTAAAACAACCTTCTCTAGGAAAAAGCGAAATGCAACAAAACTCGAGCAGCCACCGACCAGGTCTGCCGTATTGATCGCAGCTGCGCAGAAACAGTTCGCGTGGGTTTCAGAGTAGGCTAGTATTGGAGCGAGACCGAGAGGGGATCAGAGCATTGCAAACAGACAGATGAAGTCGCAGATTTTGAGCTACGTTATATAGTATGATGCGATTTTGGATCCAGTCAAGCCGCTGGGATACAAGTCACCGCAAAAGCGCGATCGAAACGACTACCCAGATTCAAAGGAAAATCTAGGTAACAAGTCCGCAGTATAATTGCTGTTGGCAAATACGCAACGCGCCGACAACATACGAGGCCGGATATACAGAAGTCAGCAATACCGAGACGCGCGTGGAATGATACGAAGACAGCCAGATGCGCCGATTGACAGTTAATTTGACGTGTTTCTCAGTATGCGCCGGCATGCCTGGAAATTTGCAGCCCGGCGAAAAAGCAGACAGGCGGAATTCAACAGGAAAATAAAATGATACGTTGGGTCACTGGGGATAAGAGCCAGCATAGATATTGTTCGGTCCAGGTTTTGGATTATGCGAGCGCGAAATGATGTGATCAGTAAGCTGGCGAATTTCGAGGCGCCTCGCAAGACCACCAGGGATTATTATAAGCTGATTGGATTGAGAGTAAAGATGAGAAGCCACCGGTATCCTGGTCTTCGAATAGCTGCGATCGAACAATGGACGAATTCCGGGCTTCAAAGAAACAAAAGCCGCGTGGCGAGTAGGCAATTTCCTTTCGGTGCGCGAATGCGGATACAGTCCCGAGCAGTTGCGATTTGCACGACGGAGAGTATAAGGCCGGAGTACTGAGTATCTTGAATAATCTTTCCGGTCCGAGCAAAATGAATGCCGAACCCAGAATTCTCGGTGCTACGGAACAGTGAACACCCCGAGTCGGAAACAAGCACAACGTTTCCGCGGAACGAATGTCAGACCGAGTAAAGAGTGCGAGATCGCAGCAGCCCAAGAATAACAAGCCAAGTTTCAGGAGATCATCTCCTAGCCGGGCAATGCACAAACGATTTGGCAAGGATTATCGGGAGCAGCGGCAGCGTGTCCAGCACACCCCTAGCCAAGATGCAGAAAAACGGAGGTGCAACGGGAGGATGGCCCATGCCGAGGCCCGACTGAAGCTAATCCAGCACCGCCATAGCGGTCGATCGACACAGAAGCAGCACTCGAGTCTCCGTGTTCTTGGGTCCCCGAAGCATCAGAGGCAAATGAAACCCTCGTTTGGAGGCGTCGATTGCGTCATTCGAGTAGTAGCGGATGGCCGATGGCATAAGACAAGACAAAGACGCGCAGCGTAGCCCTCAAAGAACGAGCATTTGAGCTTGGTTACGGTCAAGAAGCAAGCGAGGAGTACCGGCCCGGCAACCGATATTGTGAGGCTCAAGGCAAACACGCGCAAGCAGCGTCTAGCTCAGCGCTCTTCAGTGTTCACCCTAGGCTCGCGACGAGCTCAAATCCACGTACGTTTTCTCTTTTCTCTTCATTCCTCAGTCTACTTTTCTTTCATCTGGCCATATTCAGTTGTTCTTGGCGGTTATTGTGTGGCAACCCTGACGATCCTTAGTCTCTCGTAGATAGTGGTGGCAAGGTTCGGTTCGGAAATCGGTTCGAACCTGAACTGAACCTGAACCGAACGCGAAGTTCAGGTTCAGGTTCACGACTTTGCTGAACCGAACGCCAGGTTCAGGTTCGGCGTTCGGGGCGCTGTGGACGCGTTCGAATGCCGAACGCGAAAATCCTGACATTCAATCAATTTTTGACAGTTTTGTTGCGATTTCTGGCGACATCGGGGCAAATTCGCACATCGCTCGCTACTGAGTTGCTATTAGACCGTTGGATTGACGTCTTGCAGCCATTTCCACGGCCATTTCCGTCAGCGCTGCATCACCGGGACTCGGACCGTACACTCCCACGATTCAAAATTCACCCGAATAATCTTGGAATCCCGTTTCTCCGCCATTTCAGCGACATCGAGGCACTGAAATTCGATTATTCAAAGTGAGAACCATTGATTCACTCTCTTGTAATGCTCTGAGACCAACTTTTAGATCCCCGAAATGCCCGAACTCGTTCGCGTTCTGAACGCGTTCGAACGCAGAACCAAACCTGAACGCGGGTTCAGGTTCAAGGTTCGGCACTGTCCCGAACCGAACGCCAGGTTCAGGTTCGGCGTTCAGAGCAAAGTGCCCTGAACCTGAACCGAACCGAACCTTGCCAGCACTACTCGTAGACAGGCGCTTTATATGAACGCTCGTACCTTGCTATATAACACTGAGTCGTAGGTCCGTGTAGCGTTGAGATGATTTGGGAATGGACTTTCATTCAGCTCATTCTTGTTCTTATTCCAGCTGTCCTGCGTAGCTGAGCTGTGAAAGAGTCTTGTTCGTCCCTGTAATTGTCGCAATGCAATCAAGTGTTTCTCGGTCTATCAGATTCGCAAGTGACGAGACATAGCAGGATGCGATGTCAATTCGGACAACCTCACGGGTGGTTACTTGACGTTTCGACTTGCCTCTCTCCAAGTTGGTTATTCGTGAAACGGCGGGCTTTGTGCGTTCGGTGCTTGTTCGGTGCGATATCCTCCACCGAGCTTTCCTTCAGTCTCATTTTGCTCTTTTGTAGATTTTTGAAGCGTTTTCAACGGGGTAATTATCGCCCCAAGACCCGACTCCGTCAAGTAATCCCAATTTTCGTTGCTACGGGATGAAGATGGAGGCACTTTAACGGCTTTCTACGCGTGCCATTTTATCTTTTGGCCCTTGGGGCTGCGACGTGTCGCTGCATCCTGCTCCCGGCTCGTCTGCCGCAGTGGTGATACCTTCATTCTGGTGGGTGTGTTTTTCCTCCGTTTTTCGATGAGCTCGGATGTCTGAGTGATAACATTTCAATACTTTCTCTGCCATTCGATTCTTTACCGAAGCGCTGAGTCTTCGTGTGTCAAGAATACGCTGACGACATCGACGCTACCAGCTCGGCCCGCTCCTTTTCCCTCGTTGTTCTTTTATTTTTCTTCGCAAAGCTTACTCTTTCTTTCTTTTTTTCTGGTTCAGTTATTGCACGTGGGATCCATGTGCTGACGTTTCCTTACCTGTCCTATTCCGCTGCGTCGAGTCGTCTCAGCCGGTGAGCTATACTGAATTTTTATAATTCCTCCCGTTCCTTCCCTGCGTTGTCCCAAGGGGGCACTGACGACCCTACCTAAAGAACAACGTGCCTCTTGGAGCGTGGGTGAGATCGAAGGCTGCTAGGTAGGTTTACCGGCTCTTTGTTTCCTTTCCCTCTAACGCTTCTCTGTTTTTCTTCCCCCCTGCGTCTTGTCAGTTGACCTACACCACCTGTGTATCACCCTATGTCCGCAGACGTGTTCACATTGATGCGGCTACCGCCCCCACTATATATATCCGGAGCAGTCAGCACAGTACCGAGTGCACCTAGATCCTACTGTGCCCTTGTCCACCATGCTTATTATCGCCGCGAACCGTGTTTCTGAACGTCTGACCTCCGCCTATCCACGCCTACTTGTAAGCAGCCGCAGCGCATACTGTGGCGCTACGCGTGCCGTCTTCCCTTTCGGGTCCTCGCCCACGCGATGTACCGTGGTCCCATCTCTCACGCCTCCGCTCACTGTCTCCCCGTATAGGAATATCGGATAACCATAGTCGCCTGCGACTATCTCTGCGCCATCCCGAACATTGTCCCCCCAGAAATGCGCCCGGCGTTCTTGTGCCGAAGCCACGTCTAGTACCCAACCGAGTGTTATGTCGCTGCGTTGCTGCCTCGGGCACGGAATGGAGGAAGTTTGGTGGGAGAGGGTTGGACGGTGTGGATGTGGAAGAGGAGAAATTGTTTAAAAGGAATGTCATGTTCATTGCTTGCAAGGGATGGTGGGCGTGTCGAACACCCCTGCATACCATCGCATGCACCTCTTGCTCAAATACAGCACAATTCCGTCTGAATTCAGATTGTAAAGGCATTACAAGAAAAGGAAACTACTCTATTTTGGCCTTTTTCACGCGCCTGGGACGCGAGGTTAACTCTTTCATGATCCCTCTCATGTCATCCTCGATCTTGCTGTCGGAAAGTCCACGCTTTAATCCACCTCGCTCCGCCTTGCCCTCCTCCTCTTTTGTTGGAGCCTTCCCAACCCAGTGTGCACACCGCCGATAGGCATCGGCAATCAGGTTGCAGTCGAGAGTGTGGTAGAACGCATCCCATGTGAGTCTGAAGTCTTCGACTGCGGTTTTCACGACATCCCGGGGAATCAGCTGAATCAGCATAGCCTTGATCAGCATAGGGGTCAGGATTTCATCGACCTCGTCCTGTCGGGCCAAAAGGTCGGGATCGTCGAGCTTCCCTTCCACAGGAGCAAGACCGTGCTACAGGTTGCGTCAGATTTGATGGAGACAGCAGAGATACCAGCATGCTCACGAAAGAACGCGGGCTGCCATCCCGGCTGTGGATCGTTATGGAAATGGTATCAATTTGCCCCCAATTGTGTTGGAAGTGAATGACTGCGCCTAGAAGAGAACGTCCAGTGAAGACGGCCGCTGGAAATGTTCGTTCGAGGACGTGCTCTGCTCCAGGCCTCCTGGAGGGTGCTTTGTACTTTTTGTATGGTTTGATATCCATGCAAATGACGGCAAAAACAGAGTCGTTCTGGAAATGTTTGGTGACTTTGGCGGTAACGTCAGCATCGTCCTGCGCCCATGCACACTCGAAAATGATGAAAAATTCCGGTTCCCCGTGTTCGATGTTCTTGCCTAACGCGAAGTCTGGGATCAAGACCGATAGGTCTGGAAGGGGAACATCGCGGTTGGTGTGAAAGATCAAGGACGCTCGCTCGGCAACTTTTGTCAAGGGTTCGAGGAGCTTGTTAAAGGATTCATGTACCCCGCTAGCGAATGTAACGACAACAATCTTCTCCGCACCCCAATATTCGAGCCTTGCCTCTACGTCAGGATGAATTTTAGAGATAGGGTACAGTACTGACCGGACATCGAGGCGTTCGGCGTGATTGTCTTCTAGGATTTTCCATGTAGCAGCATCAACGCCATGGATTTGCTGGACTGAGTGAGCAGAGGACTCGGAGGTGGATAGATGACATACCGCGGATCGTTCTCCTGTCACAGCGAAATCGAGTCGCTCAATTTCAGCCAGTACCCTTGCAACCTGCAGAAGTTGTAGATGGACGAGTAAAGAGCAGAGAGACGCACCCCAGGATGTGGAACGGCTTGGTTGATTTCAGAGGATGGTGCAGGGGTATGGTAACCTGTGAATGCGGAACGCGGCGATGGGTCTACGCGGGTATCATGGGTGTGCGACTGCACAGTAACTACGCGGGAAGCGGTCGAGGTGCAGGTTGCTACTAGCCGGCTGTTGTCCTCGATAGACGGTCGGGGGGTTGGATAAAATTGACGCGGGGAGACCTCGTCGTCTCCCATGACCGCGGCCATGGTGGCGAAGGACAAATGGACGTGCGGCTATCAGACCGCTTAATTGGGTGGTGGCAGTGTCATGCCACCGATCACTACGGCAAACCCGCCATTCCAAGGGATTCCTAAATTGGTTGAGCAACCGATTGAATCCCGCAATCTTTGGGACGAAAACCTTGAGCATTTTGGGGCAATTTCCTGATTGAAGCCCTTGGAATGACCGATTTTTCCGGCGGTCCGGCAACCGATATTGTGAGGCTCAAGGCAAGCACGCGCAAGCAGCGTCTCATCATCCTGATCAGTGCTCTTCACTCAAGGCTCGCGACGAGCTCAAATCCACGTACGTTTTCTCTTTCTCTTCATTTCTTAGTCTAATTTTCTTTCATCCCGGATATTCTGGCCATATTCAGTTCTCGGCGGTTATTGTGTGGCATCGCTGACGATCGTTACGACAGTCTCGACTTGGACGTTATCGCACCGGGACGACAACGACGACGAGTAGGATGCCTTTGTCCTGTCTACGCTGTCGGCATCGACCACGCTGGCCGGCAGCACGGCCAAGGCGCGCTCGTCTTCCCGCTACGCCGCGCCTCTGCCGCCGATCTCCGCATCCCCAGGCACACCTCTGCTGCCGCATCGCCTGCGCCTGGCTTGACGCTGGTATCTTCGACGATGCCGAGCCCGAATCTGAATCTGACTCTATCGCCCGCGGCAACCTCGAAGCTGCCGCGTTTCCTCCAATCCCCAGCTGCGCGCGACAGATCCAAGTCGTAGCGCAGCGCGCCGAGCGCGCAGGTGCTTCTCGCGGCGTCGCCTTACCCTAACCCCGGCGAAGTCGAGGGTGATGCCAACGCGGAGGAGGAAGACGTGGATACCGCGCCCCCGACCCAGACCCTGGCCCGCCCTCTTCCACGTCGCCCCCCTACGCACACATGCGGTGCACGTATCGCGCAGGCTTCAAGCTGATCCCCGATTTGCCTTCGCTCAGTTCCTTCCCCCTCGGCGCATGGGTTGACAAGCGTGGGGCGGGCGGGCATGTCGAGCTAGGTGTC
Source organism: Mycena sanguinolenta (assembly GCA_014462675.1). Taxonomy (NCBI): domain Eukaryota; kingdom Fungi; phylum Basidiomycota; class Agaricomycetes; order Agaricales; family Mycenaceae; genus Mycena; species Mycena sanguinolenta. The sequence goes on along the minus strand of JACAZH010000080.1, from coordinate 4,380 downwards.
CGCCAGTACCACGCTTGTCCCCACGGAGGCGCGGGAGAGGGGGGGCAGCGACTCGTCCGCGTCGGATCGGCATTCGCAGGCGGGGTCGAACGCGAGTCATCGAGTTACTCGGGGAGCAGTTATGTGAGTTACAGTGAGAGTGCGTCCTATTTTCCCTTTCCTATGTTTCTGCCGGCTAATTGCTTTCGTAGTACCTTCATCGCTGCCGTCCTCAAACGCCTCCAGCATGAAAAAGAAGTGGTGGCCTCTCTCCTTTCCTCGGCCACGGGCGGCACGAAAGGTTGGACAAGCGACGCGGGGTGGGGGATGCATGCTGCGTACGAGCCAGAGTCTGCTGGCGACAGCGTTGGGGAGGGTCGGAAGTGAGTCGTCTCTTTCTTTTCATTCTTTTCTCGGATTTCGATTCGTTTTTCTCGACTCCCTTTTCTCCCTCTTTATTTCGCGTTTTCTGTGTCGGCGTATCTTTTTATTTCGTCGACGCAGGATTCATTTGCTGCGGGAGCGAGGACGAACCAAGCGACTGCGTTGCGAGCTTTTCTCTGTATTCGCCGTCCGTATTCGCTTCTTCCGCCTCCTTCCTTTGCCTTTGCTCTGCTTCTTTCGTTTTGGCGCGTGTATGATGGTGCGCTGCACAGCCACGCATTCTTACCCTTTTGGGACACCCTTTTTTGGGCGAGTTCGCTGTTCTCGAGAAAGGCTCCGGGGAGCGGGAATGGGTTTGGGGGTGTGTTCATGGGCTGTTTGAGAGCACGCACCCGCAGTTTGGGGCGGGATGCGGCCGTTTTGGATTTTTGAGACATCGGTGGGATGCGAGAAGCGTTTGTCGATTGTTCTGGGGAACCAGCGGGATGTGCGGGGAGCGTAGGCGGCAGGGCGATGGTGGATGTCCTAGGTGTACGCACCCAGAGTATCGAGGGCATTGGGGCAGGAATGGATTCTTGGCGACACCGAGAAGCGGGTACAGGGGGCGATTCTTCGTATTTCTCTACCACCGGTGGGGTGCACGGAAAACGCCGACAACCGGCGGCTTCTGGGTAAAGTGGAAACGGCGGCGAGGAGCTGGCGGTGGCGGCGTGTGTGCTGTGCATGCGCAGCGGTGGTCTGGCACCGATTCGGCCAAGAGTGGATTTTTGGGACTTTTGGCGCCGATTTCATACTTCGTGCTTTCGCTGCATTTCCAACCCTGCTGCCCACCAGTCGCACCACTCCGCCACCGCACCGTCGCACCGCCGCCGAGGCGCACGAGTCGCAATGCCACACGTCGCGAAGTTGGGAGCCTACGGTACGTCCCGCCGGCTGTCTGCAATTGCTGAGGAACAAAAATGGGACAAGTTTCCTCACTTTCAAATAGCTCGCTCGACGCCCATCTCTCGCCCCGCGCTGCGTACACGACGCGCGCCGCCGCTCGGGGCGTCGTCGCGTCGCGCTGTACGGGTACGTCACCTCGTCACCGAGGCCCGCTGTGCCGTTTGCCGTTTGCGACGAGGGGTAACCACGAGGCGCGCGAACAGCGCTTGTGCTGCACCCACGCTGCGTCTCAATTTACAATTTCGTTACTAATCAGCCTGCTGACAAAAATTTTAGATGCTGCAAGTTATCGTTCATGCACCTTGCCTCCGACCCAGCGCGCTGTTCGCCGTTTGCGGGAGGGCCTGCGATGATAGCACCGTGGTGTGTAGGCGAACGCGACGAGAACACTGCTCGGCCGAACGGCGAGCAGTGGCGTTGCGCACCCGGGAGCTGCGTGAGCTTCGGGACTCCTCGCGCGCGTTGCGCGTAAGTACGGGGGTCGTGCGCCGCGAGGGGTGCGCTGCGAGTCTGGGGCGCGGGGCGCTGGCGCACCGCCGACGAACGAACGGCAGGCAGCGCTGTCGTGCGCCAACCGCACGCGTCTTCGGAGCTGCGTAGCTCTGGAACTCACGCCGACTCGGAGCGCTAACGCGCCGCGGACCAAGCCACACGCCGACCCCACGCGTCCCCGCTCGAGTTTTGGGACGCGCGTGTTAGGGGACGGCGACGCGTGCGCGCTGCCGCCGTGCCCATGCTTGCGGTTCCTCGACACGGCTGCATCGCGGTTCGGAGGGCAGGACTGTAAGTAGAATGGATATTAGCACGAATCCTTTGAATAAACTGGTTTCGAAACACGTACCCAATGGAATGGACTCAGAAGTCGGGGCGAGTTAGAGGGAGTGCAGTGGTCGGCAGTGCGCCGCATATAATAAGAAAGTTCCCTACAATTGGAAGACAAAGGCCTTGGTTTGAGTATAATAATAAAGCCGAGAGTTTGAAGGGGTAAACGTTTAAACCCGCCATTCCAAGGGATTCCTAAATTGGTTGACCAACCGATTGAATCCCGCCATCTTTGGGACGGAAACCTTGAGCATTTTGGGGCAATTTCCTGGTAAATTGAAGCCCTTGGAATGACCGATTTTTCCGTGAGTTTGACAGATGTCAAGCAGGTGTGATGTGATCTTGTCACACTTGTCGACCCCCTCCTCATGGCCCGTACGAACGCCGGAAAGCTCGCTACTTATTCCGATGAAGCCCGAGATGCCAATCTCCAGAATGCCCACGAGAGTGCCACCTCGTGGCTTGGCAATGACTCCTCCACTTATCGAGACGCTTTGAGACTATGCATGCACGTCCCACCCGTCCTGCGAGATGGTGAATGCAAATCAACCGCCACTAAGGCGCTTTCTGACAAGGAACGGGATACCCGCCCACTGCGTAAAATCGTCATCGACAGGGACTGGCTCGACACCCTCCTTGGTTCGGAGTACATCCAATCCTGCCTCGACAACCCGTATAGACCAAAACAATCTCGCATGAAGCTCTACTCGCATCTTGTTACAGATCGATGGCAACCTCAGCCACCGGAGTGCAATGAAAGCCGGACGAACGACTTCCATCTCACCTATATTGTTCGGCCGGCCTCCGTTGTCGCAGGGTCTATACTGGGACAAAACTTTACCGCGACGTATGCAGCGACAAGCAACAACACCACCGGCGATCTCGAGGTTCGCACCGCAGACCGATGGTACATCATCTCTGAAGACAAGAGGGGGACGGTCTTTGAGGCGCATCTGCCAGCGCTTCTGAGCCTTGCCGGGCCAGACACATTTCCTTGGCCCGTCCCCACGGTTAACCCTCGTGAGCCCGTAAGAATGTGGATCCAAGCAAGTCCTTCAGCTCCAATAACCACATTGATATCCAGCTTATCGTTCATAGATCTGGGCGCAACTGCTGGAATACGACATTTTGTACGGTAAATTGTTCTCATCACTTGGCACGATCTACGTCTACCGCAAACGCGGCGATGACATGATGTATATCTCAAAAGTCTACGAGGACTTTGATGAAGAAGTGCTTCGCACCACTGCACTTATCCTCTTGGCCCACAACCCGCCGCAGAGTCCACCTCTTATGAGCCGTGTGTTGGCCACAGTGGCAGAACAGCCTATTGTGCACTCTGTGTCATCATGGCTCAAGGACAAGGTGCTTTGCCCATATGATAAGATAATATATCCTCTTACTTACGATGCTTCCAGGCCTTTCAATTCATGTTGATCATCGGAACCGTCTATGGTGCTCCAGGCATCGGGCTCAAAACCTCAAATGGATACCGTTTATTCTATCCGGTTGGGCAAGAAAAGTACATTGATTTATGCTTGGCAGACCAATGCGCCTGACCTGTCTTTCATAGCATTTTCCCCTCCATTTTCTCCAGGCGTCTCGGTTCTGGTGCCAGCGGCACTGTTTTTCTATCCACAGACGGCCGTCATGTACTCAAGGTCTTTGCGAATCAAGAAAGAGCGCGGAGCGAAGCAAACATGTTAGCGGCGTGTCTCGAATACCCACACATTAATGTTCCGACTTTCCGAGGACTGTACTCCGATGGCCACCGTTTCGCTATCGTCATGAGTTACGCCGGGACTGGGATGGAAAATATTTTCATTGCATCCGATGATCAGAAGTGAGCCATATGCTGCATTCATCGGCTGGTATCGAACTGACAGCTCTTAAGACGGCAAATTATTACTATTTTGACGGCGTTGCACCGGAAGAATATACATCACCATGATGTCCGTGCCGACAATATTTTGGTGGACCATCGGGGGGTCGTCACTCTGGTGGATTATGACAAGGCAGTTACCGTCAACGGGAAGTGTTCTTATTGCTCAGACATCGAAGTTATAGATGCCCTGCGGGACTCGATGGGGAGACACGAGACCAATTCATATATGTGATAAGCAGACTGTATATAATAGAATCAGATTAACGACTACCATGATTTGGAAACATGTGTCAAAAACGTCGTCCGTTCCATAGGTGGTTCGGTGACCGATCGCTCGGTGACTTCCGGCAACCCCGCCATTTCGC